>JAIPRL010003122.1:0-50313 GCA_025469235.1 Pemphigus obesinymphae | reverse complement strand
TTGAGCTTCTTCCAGAAGGTCGGATGTTTAAGGAGTTGTGAGGTGATGAGGGGGCGGATTTATGGTATTAGAATTTTAGAATTTGAGAGGACGGTTTCTTTTGTGGCCGTTGAGAAGGCCGGGGCGGGTTGAGATTGCCTTGATGTGCGTTTAGAGGGACGAAGTGATCGACTGTTGGAGTTTGGTGGAGGTGGCATTTGAAAATTCGAGAATCGACGGGATGTTGGAATCAGATCACACTGTTGCGCAACCTTATATAACCTCGATATCAGCGATAGCTCGTCCCCATTAAATTTGTATGTTGGAAGGGGATTATCTACTTGTTTTATTAGCAGCTGGTAATTATTGCGTCGTACTGTGTACGTGGCATATGAGAATTAAAAAAATATAAGTTAATATGTTAAAATCGAATATTGTAGTTTTCATATAATCAGCTGACAACGTCGCGTTATAAACGCGGGATTTTTGAATAAAATATGGCCGGTTTATTTGAATTTATGTTGGGTATATTATTTGAATTTGGTGCATTGTTGTTCAATTTAATTGTATCTGGTTCGTTTATTTCATAAGTAGGTCTAGTAGGATAATATTATTATATTACAATTTTCTATGTATTACAAATATTGCCGGAGTTACAGCAAAACCAAAAACAACGAAGGGGGGGGTTTCTAATATGTTACACGG
This sequence comes from Pemphigus obesinymphae, assembly GCA_025469235.1. Classification (NCBI taxonomy): domain Eukaryota; kingdom Metazoa; phylum Arthropoda; class Insecta; order Hemiptera; family Aphididae; genus Pemphigus; species Pemphigus obesinymphae. The sequence goes on along the minus strand of JAIPRL010003122.1, from coordinate 49,629 downwards.
TGATATACCCTCCACCCATTAGTGGTACACCGATAACTTTATGATTAAAACCAAATGCTCTATGACAATTCAAAAAAGTACCCCCCCCCTTACCAGTTTCCCCGTAGAGGGATTAATACGTTTAGAATAGGTACCAATTTATTTTTTATATTCACAAGAAGAAGTCTACCGAGTTTGAACTTATGCAGTTAAAGTAGATGGAATTTGTAAAAAAATCCCTTGGAAGGAATTTTTGGGGTAACTGTTGGGGTAACTAATTTTTGCGCCATTAAAATGACGTTGAACTTAACTTAATCTCGTTGGATCGGTGTACCTTTAGCCAGCAGCGCCAGAGTTATATGAAAGTTATAGTTTCAATATAATACGTTTCCAAAAATATAGGTTTCCGTCAAAATACGTTTCTGACAAAATATTTTTCCAACAAATTATTTTCCAGAAAAATACGATTCCAATTATATATTTTTCAACTTTATATGCGTCCTCAATTGAATTAACCGTCATATAAAATTTAATTGTATTTAGAAATATTACTTGAATAAATGAAATAAAGTTTTTTTTTATAAATATCTAATACTAATTATCTTTAAACATGAAAGTGTATACATCGTAGGTATATACCGTCAGGTAGTTACTTACTTAAGTATAATATTTTATATAAATTGCTCTTTTTTTTTCATAAACTTATTTTTCCAATTTCCATTACTGAAAAATGTAATAAGACGCTTTTTTAATGTGTAAACAAAATAATATAGACAAACTCTTCTATACACCAATATAAAAATAATATTTACATTATACCTTTATATTGAATTAATAATTAGTACGAGGTTTTTCTGTGACTATAGTTGAAATATTGATTTCTCCATTTTCAGGTGAATATGCCATCACGTATATTTTTATACGATACAGATTTAATTGGTTTGAAGTAAAATATAGTTATTATATTGCTTTTAAAATGATGATGATATTTGTTGGTAATTACCTATATTATATGTTTAGAATAATTATAGTTTTTTTAACTATTTAAACTAATTTAATATTATTATTGAAAATTTAATTATAACATTTTAATGTATAAATATCGAATTTTCAACAAACAGATTAGTATTTATAAGATTTTTAAGTTAAAATAAACGTTATGAAGAAACAAGAGAATATTTTTTTAGTTTTTCTTAGATACCTACCTACTATACTCTTAAATTATAAATTTATATAGTTAGTTAACAAATAATACACATAAATAATCAATATTTGATATTTATAACACATGAATATTTTTAGAAATATATATTGCATCGGAATATCAAATTAAAATTATATACGATACTATAAAAAACAAAAAAATGAATAACATTGAGATAAAATATTTTAAAATAGGTTTTACACAATTATGTAGTAATAAACATTGTGATGATTTTGGAATCTATTTTAAATGCGGAATTTATAAATTAATTTATTTATCGAATTTCCAATTACGAATTTACGGCATGTACGAAATACAAACGTACAAACATTATTCAATAAAACTATATACCTATTTTATTGTTGTGTTTATTATTATTTAACTATTGCTATATTACATATTAAATTATTTAATTTATGTAATTTTTTTTTTTAAATCAGTTTTAGATAAATACATTTTTCTAGTGAATAATATATACAGAGTGGTACGTAAAGAGCTCCTTAATTTTGAATGGGTATAAAAAATTAATGAAGGCATCTAGAACAAAATTATTAAAATTTTTAAAACGTTTATAAATAACAATGTATATTATGAGTTGATTTTAAAAATATTTTCTTATAAATGGCATCCGACATTGGTGATGCATTAGGTACTGAAGATGTGAATGGAAATCCTCCATCATTATCTGGGTTGTCTGCGGCAGAATGGTGTTAATTTCTTCTCTGTCTTTTCCTTTAGCAAGGCTTTGCACCCATTTAGCCCGTATAGCCAAAACCTTTAAAAATAACCGATTAAAACCGCAAATCTATATAACTCGATTGTTTTTGATGACATATAACCCGATACACCCAAAACGAAATTAAATTCCGGTTTTAACCCATAATCCATATACTAAAAGATTTTACATTTTCTAGTGTCTTATGAATTCGTACGTAAATTTCAAGTAGAATTCAGTTTTTCATAATTGGTGACATTGTGTGTATCGGTTATATGACAAGTGATAACAACTGATCTATTGTTTTGATGTAGTTCGTGCGTCAATGCGGAAAAAAAATCGTTTTCAGTTTTGTGGACGTACTTCGTTTTCGTTTTATTTATATTAATGATCTATATTCTATTAACTTGATGTAGGTAATCCGTATGTCCTTAGTGTACATTTTTAAACTAAAAAGTTGATTGTATAGTTTTATGCTTCGCTTTATCAAATTTGACACTTTACTCACAACAAATTTGATATATCACTCGATTTTAAATAATCCATAACCCGATTAATACATCGGCTAAACGAAACCCATATTCTTCAAAATGAATAAGACCTGTAATCACAACTCCTACTTTTCTTTTAATCACCTGAAACCATAACCCGAATAAATCATTCAGGTACAATGCCTTGTCCATTAGTTCTCCAAATGACCGCGGGGACGATATGTTTGAACACCTTTTCCTTTGGGTATCCTAAAAAAAAGTCATATGGGTATAAATTAGTGGACTATGTCGGATACCCCACCACAGATCATCCCTCAGAAAAATCAAATGGCTCTCGGGGCGGTAAGTCGGAGATTCAAAAGGATTTTGTATGATGACTTAAAAATGTATCCTTATAAAATTATGATTACGTAAGAGTTAAATAATAAATATCAAAAATTATGCTAACCACGAAAGCGCAATAAGACCAAAGATCATACATCGCAACGTTCGCTCGGTGTGTTGAGGGAGATGTTCTTTGGACATTTGATTTATTTTAGGGGTGACCTAGGGTGGCCAGCACGATCATCAAATTTTAGACCTTGTGATTTTTGTCTTTGTTGTTCTAGCTAAAGGATAAGATCAGAGAAGAAATTATAATAGTGACCGAGAACTTCCGCGAACGTCTTCAGCTAATTACCAGATATTATATTTTTAAAAGTAACTAATAATACATTTTTTTATGTACCTATTTTTCAAAAATTAAAATAATTTTGTTCAATATACCTTTGTTTATTTCGTTTCAAAATGTAAGAGTTCTATTTACGCCTGCACACTGTATATTTAGATATAAATGCTTAGTTGTGTATTTTTTTTAGTATATAATGTGTACAGTTTTAATAGAATTGATCTATTATTGTTAATAATTATCTTTAACCATATACCTATATAATACGATTTACTTAAATTAAATTGGCATTGTACCTATATCACATATTATTTACGTGTACCAAACAATCTTTATAAATTATTATAAAATCGATTCGTTATGTATTGGGGCAGTTAATAGTGTTTTATTAGTATTTTAATTATACTATTTATCTGATTGTAGAAACGTTATTTCCGTGTGAAATTGAAATTAATGAAAAAAAAAAACAACGTTGAATATTTATATTAGTAGTTATAAGTATATTATCGCCTGTGCTTTTGATATCCTGTTGTAGCGTGTTACGTATTAGCCACCGAGTTTTGTCAAATGTGTATCGGTAAATGTAAATAATCGACTATTCCATACACACCTATTATCTATAATTCGTATTTTATTTTATTAAAACATTTCAATATTTAATGTTTGTAGTTTCAATTATCGAAAATTTTCATGGAACAACCCTTTCTACTTCTACTTTGTTAACATTAAAATTGGCGGACATCGATGAAATCGGTATAATACGTTGTTACTAATTTGCATTTTAAATGTTTTCAAATTGTAGATATTTACATATGATTAGTATATCTCGTTAATATTGAATTCTATTCAAGGATTGATCACTGTATTAACATCGTTTGTTTTGGTTCTTTTGTACAGCAGTGCAACGTACCTACCTATATCATTTTACTTTTGAATATTTAGCTGGCGCTGTGTTTTTGTAAAATGCAATTTTAACTTTCCCTTTATTTATTTCCTATACGTGTATATGTATATACGTGAGTAATATTTTAGTACTTACTTAAAATAATATTTTTAATACAAACTGAATTATACGTTTTTAATTTTAGCACTAAGTATTACAAAAGTAGATACCTACCTATAGGCAATAAAATCAATAGAGTGTTCATGAAGAGTTCAGGGAGGTTGTTCTGGAAATGTAAGAACGATGTCGTTGAGTGGAATGAGATGAAAAATATATACTTTGATGATTTGGAGTGTGAATTGGTTGACATGAATTCCTTGAAAAATCTGGGTGTTTTGGAAAAGCGAGATGAGTGAGTGAAATGAATTACATTAATGAGATCAATGAAATTAATGTGATTTCACTAAAATAATTCCAAAAACGACTACTAAATCTCATAATAAAATAGATCCCAAGATATGCATATATTTTTATATATTTAAACCTTTTTTTACTTTATTTAATCGACAGTACTTCGGAACATATTTGTGGTTATATTTCTAAACTTAATACCTACGAATACTATTACATATATTTATAACATAAGTAATTATTAATATTTTTAAACGGCATTGATATTTAATGATCCGAGACACAGAAGAGTCTACCAACAGTTAAGGTAAGTTATAGACACCTACCTAAAAATTAGCATGCTATTGTATCAATGTACTATGGAATATCTAAGTATCCACGTTCTAAATTGTTTCAGAGCTGCCGTTTTTAATTAGTGACTATGAATTTAAGAATCTGTTTAGATTATCTAAAGTCTGTGTAAGTTATATAATAAATAAAGTTCAATCATTTATGACTAACCCGAAATGAAAATCAAGTGTCTCATTTGAGAGAAGAATTAGTAAAATAAAATAATTCACAGAATATTATAATCACAAAATATATATATACCAATGATAAAAATTTATATCCAAGACTGATAATGGAAATATTTGAGATATGTGAGATTTAATAAGTGTAATGAAATGTAAATAAATAAGATTAGTGAATTTGTGAGACCAAAATCGATTTCCACCACAATTACCCAGAAATTAATGAGTGAGATGTATCTGTTGAGACCTTCCAGAGGAGTAATTAATTTATACATTTTTGAATATTGTAAAATATCGATTTACTAAATAAATTATGTTACATAGTAGGTCCTGGAGATTAAATATTGAAAATTGTTATACATTTGTTATAATCGCCATTTTAAAATTATTCCGAGAATTTTTACAAATTTACGATCTTTGATATAGTAATAACAGTCATTTGAGAATAATTATAAAGATTACTTCCATCGTTATTTATGAAATTATAATTATTATTAATAACTATGATTCTATGATTTTAAATATATAATCAATGTCGAAAGATATCACGATAGAAAGAAGTGATGACGGTATGCTGAAAAAATATTGCGTAACAAAAATATCGCCAGTAAAATAATGCGAAACTAAAATATCGCTAGTATATCTACTTGACTGAAAATAAAATAACCAAAAGTATAGAAGGTAATCGAAATACTCTAAAGAATAAAACGAACAAAGTACTCAGATGAGCTGAAAATGTAAAAAAAAATTAGTTTTAGGATTATCGAAATGGAGAGTTTGAAGAGTTAACTTCAAGGTATTTTGTTCAATATGTATTTACATTAATTATTATACATTTTTCATTATCTTATATTTTTATCATTTATATTTGTCATTATAAGTACTACCATATTTCGCTTTAGTATATTTATTTTATACTATTTATAGGTATATATTATAATAATTATTAAATAATGATTATATTCGAATGCGAGTTTTATATAACTGTATTGTTTTAATTACATAATAATATAATATATAACAAATATATTGTTAAATTATAATTATACTAGCTCGAGTGCAACACATACTAAGTGAACCTTCTTGTGGGGAGAAACTCCTTTTATGTGGGACTATTTATAAGTTCAACACCTTTTGAGTGTGGAACCTTGAATTTGAAACTCCGTTTGAGTATGACACCTTGTAAGTGTAAACTTTTTTTGAGTACAACACTTCGTTAGTTTTATTATTTTTGAGTGTAATTCGTATACTTAGGTTTATGTATTTCATCAAAAAAAATATTGTGAAAAATATTCTGCCTACGGCGGAAACTGGCGTTCGCTTTCTAAAAGATAGTCGTTCACCCAAAAGTGTTTCCGACGAATAGGTTGACAAAATAAGTAATCCGAAAATTACGAACTTACTATTCTCGGATTTGTGTAAGATTTCGAACCTCGCCTGAGTGTAACACACTTTAAATTCAATCAAAATTTCATGAAATATTTACCGTTAAATATAATATGGGTATAAAATAATACAGGAATAATATAATATAGTAAGTACTTACTCCGCACATAAAAAGACTTTTCGTTCTCAAGTTTTTTTAATAATTATTGTCATCAGGTCGATATGTTCGAAAGTTCGATTAAATATATACCTATTATAATTTAATTAAAATTGTGAAAAACACTACGGAAATGGATATAATAAAAGTCATATCGATACGAGTAAAATTAATATTTGGTACACATTTCAAGTCTCTGACATTATTATTTTTCGATTTAAAATACTTTCCTCTCATTTGCGGTAGTTTTTCTTCGCAATTATGACTAAACAAATTAAAAAGTAACTTCTCTAGTGTACCAATTAGAACGAATATTTTATGGGAAAAGTTCTTTACTCCAATACTTCTATTCAATTGCTTTTACCAGAAAAATTTTTTGTAAACATAAAAATTAAACTTGTAATACATTCGTCACTTTTTTTAGAATCTAAAATGCTAATTAGTTCATATTGAAAATACCTAGGTACCATTTAAAATATCGCGAGACTTCAGGGGAAAAGTGGCTTTGAAATTCTTACTAAGTAAATAGGTATTTTTCATGCAACTAATTTACCAAGGAATTTTTCTTATTTATATATCCTTTATTTTTATATATTTTTTTATAGGATATCCAGTAATATCCAGTAATATGATTTAGACATGAAATATGAACAAAATAATGTATTGGTTTTTCAATGATGATTTTTAGTGTTTGTAAAATTTTTTAGCTAAAAAAGTTAAGATCTTCAAAATAATGTTAGTTGTTAATTAATGTTGGAGGCTAAAATTTTAAAATAAATTTCAATATGTATATATATCTTTTTCCAAGCTTGTATTAATCGTATATATTATGCATGTTTGGGGGATATCATTTTTTTTAGTGGGGGAAAGCCCCCTCCATCCATCTATTTGCGCTAATGGTATAAAGGGAGCAAAAAATTATTACATTAGGATGCCAATAGCAGTTAGCACGACACTGCTACTTATTTATCTTTATAACATATACTTAATATTTCGTTTATAGTTTTTTAAATGCATTTATATAGCACAGTTATTTCGAAATTCAAATACATATCGTTTTTAGCAATAAAATGTATTAAAAAGTTTCATATATTATAAGGAATCCACTAAATGTGTTATTATTTTTGCATTTCAATAGTTATTGTTCAAAATTAAAATTATTATAACAATCTGTAATATTGTAATATAATTACAAAATAGGTATAATATTAAAGAGTATGTTATTAATCTGAAAATATTTACTATAGGTACCAGTACTACGTATCTATTTGAATTGGAATTCATTCGGATTAATTAAGATCTTATTCAAATCGTTTACATTTCAGTAACTTTTTCATAGAAAACATAATTAAAATTAAATAAATTTATCTAATGAAAAGTTTATTAAGGATTATCGTAAAGCTTTTGTTTATAAATAACGATCAAGTAAAAATTGGTTAATACTTGTTATAATCGTTATTTCTCCATGGCGATCGTTATTTTTACTCATCTATATTTATTACCATCGCTATTTTAATGATTCTCAATACTTGGCTCACTACTTTATGCTATTAACACTTTAATTTGTTATAAATATTATCATGATAGTATTGGTTTTATCGTTGAATTGAGGAATTGGAAAATTTTACTTTTTAAAAAATCTTATAGAACAATTAAATCATATTACAACGATTTTTATAATAATTTATTTAATGAGACAATACAAGTTAACAAGCAAAGATAGGAATTTGTTTTGGATTACATAACATTTAACTACCTATAGTTAAAATGTTATGAATATGTTAACATACTCATCGCATATACATATTTTTCTATTGAATTTTTTAACGGTAGATTTAGGAAGTAGATTTATTATATAAAAAAATGTATTTTGATTATATTGTAATTTGTTTTGATTTTAATAAAAATTGTTTATTTTTTGTTATTTCCGTTAGATTTAAATTTTAAATAATATCTTGTTATTTTAGATATTATTTGTTTATAAATAATGCCTATTTGTATACTTAATTATATATAATATATTATATATTATAATTTGTATACCTTATTTATTATTTATTTATGTAGAACAAAGTGTTTAAAAGTTGTACCTATTTCAGATATAAAGATATCTATACCTATAACGTTTGTTTCAAAATATCAATCTTTATTTGTAATGTTTTATTTCGGAGAAGAATAGTTTTATAAAAAACTTTCATGTACCTACCTATTATAACTTTTCATTGATCAAACATTTGAACTAAATGTAAACATTGAAATAATTTAAAAGAGAATAAAGAGCAAAGTTATTTTATCCCTGTATATAGGATATCGATCATTTTCTATAGTTAAAAATGAATTTTAGATGCTTTTATATAATATAACAATCTTTAGGTAGTAATATTAATAAATTACATTAACAGCACGTTAAAAAGAACCTTGCTCCATGTTTATGTATTTATAGTATATTTTAGGTTAAAATTACTATTATTACCACATTAATACCCTTGTTTTTACTTTAAATATTTTAATTTTTAAAACAATAGATAATGGTTATTTATCTAAAAAATAAGTAAGAACAATATGAATTTTCACGGGCACTTCTTTTTACACTTTTATAGATTGAACATTGAAATACAGTTGATGGTATCTTATAGAAGTACATTTTAAAGGATGTCAGTAATTTTTTAGCAAATTTCCAAAAATCACTGAAAATCCTGATTTACTAACTTTTAGATAAACTGAACTTCTCCAATAATTTTTTTAATGTATACGCTATGGTGAATTTAAATTATAATTATTATTATAATTAATAATTTACTATCCTACCTATTCCATAATTATTATGGTTCTGTATGGATGTATTTAATTATTTTCTATCATCAAAGTTGTTTTCAATTTGAAATTTTATTTTTAAATTAGTTATTTTTAACTAGTTTACGGGTATCTGTTAACAATAAAATATTATTATTAACTATAGTAATAATTATATATATTGAATTAAATATATTTTTAATTCACTATGAGTATATTGTCATAATTATATAAATATTTTTGTAGATTTCGATGAATGACAGGATGATATTATAATATTGACATAATGTACCTACTAAAAAACTTAATCTTAATTTTTAATAAAAAACTTAAGTCGATATTTATTTTTATGAACATAATTTATTTTTCTAGTATTATAGTCATTTTAATTTTGTGTCTTCTATTGACATTATTCCGAGATGAAAAAAATTAATTTTATATTTGGTAATAGTTTAGAATTTTAAATAATGTTTTACCCAAAGTAAAAAGCTATACGTTATGTTTATATAATATTATAATATAATCCCTTAAATTCTTGTAATGGACTTAAAATAGTTGAGGATTAATAAAATATTTCATACGGTACCCAAGAGTTTCCAACCTAAACTATTCCGACAAAATAAAATGTGGATCCTAACACAGATAATATCGTTATTCCATCAATGAATATTCAATATACATATTACAGAGTAATATTAATGTTCAATTATAGTTTTATTCACAGCACTTATATTACACTTATGGATATATAATTTGGTTTCCTTAAAACAATTACGGAGTATTTTAACAATAATTAATAGAGATTATTTTACATTAAAACCAAAAAGTTTCTGTACAAAAGGTATATATAACATATAATAACGACGAAATGCCTTGTGCTCGTCATTCCTAAAAAAATTGTTGCTGTCAAACAGAATCTATAGGTTTAATGGATTCTTCTTTGATAGTGTTATTATTATTACACATGTCTTTATTTTTTTCTACTACTTCGTTACTATCGTTAGTTTTGAATACGTTGTTTTTCTTGTCGGCTTTATATGTTAACCTGAAAAATAAAATAAAAATTTAAAATATAGTATAATAAAACTTAAAAGTTACTATTATAGTTTTAACTATAAAAAAATAGTAAATAGTCATAAAAGTCTAAAACACAAGCTTTGTGTAAATATAATTGTTGAATAAAAGGTCGAAGAAGGCAGTTGTGTTCCTGGCAAACTCGCAAAGAATGGTGAATTTTAGACACGATCTGAGCACATATTTCAAACCGTGGAATATTCAAATTTTATAATGAACATTGGATAGTCGGTGTACGCCGTACGGTATATTATTACAAACAGTTATTTGCTATCACTCTCTATAACTTGTTTGAAATCTTATATAATATATATATATATATATATATTTTTTTTTTTAAATAAATATAGCTTATATTAAGGTAAGTCTATTAGATCAAGATTTTTGTATGAAATAATCATAAATGTATTATGACGAATGTACAAAATTGTCCAATGACTAAGACGTGAAGGTCAGAATAAGCCCGTGTTTGAAATGTACCATTTTTCATGTTAGATTTAATTTCGTATTAGGTTTCACAATCTCGTATATTATTCTAACAGCTGCGAATGAAAGTATAATATCATGTAGTATCTATTGGGATACTTTTAATTACTAGTTTACGCAGAAGCTATAGTCTGTAGTATTCGTACTGATCTTCCAATTATGTATTTATGGGGGCAACATGTGGGAGTAATATCTCTCTCCGGTGGACATTTTTATAATATTACATAATATATTTTTATATATATAAGGTCCTTAAGATAGTTTTAATTTTAAGCATTTTACACGCCTTTAACTCTTAACGTAGGTATATAGTAAAAATATAAGTCTTAAAGTCTTGGACAACTATATTTGGACGGCAAATTAAAAAAGAAAAATACTACTAACATCATAAAGACTATAAATTATTAGCACTGATTTTTACATACTTTTTTTTCGTTTTGACATAATATGTATACCTAAGTTGTACATTGTATTTTCCGTAGTTATATCCAAAGTACCTACGCATATGCTGCTTACACTGCGTTGCCTACTTATGAACGACATATTATCTACAATATACTAAGATACTATATATAGTAGTAAGTATAACCATACAGTAGATACGATTATTGTGTACCATTAACATGTTTTTTTTTTTTTCATTATCTACTATTTAGTGAAATAGTTTGCTAGTCGAATGTCCAACTATAATTATTACAGTAAACTATACTAGTGTTGATTACCTATATGCTTCATTGAAGTTAGGAAAAACGTGTAGGCATTAAGCACAATAGAACGGTGTATCTATTTTGTGAAAAGGAATGGGATATTTGACCCGGATGAAATCCATTTTCCCAATCAGAATTACGTGCACACTTTCCACCTCTGGCTGAAACGAATATTATTCCATATTGTTACTTTATGAATTTAGATGCGAAAATCGGTCGTACCGTGCGTGCATATACAATTCGTTTGGGATTAATCCTTTGATTAGACTGCTATGAGCCCTTTCAAAGACACGCTAGTTTGAACACAAACGGCTGTTGGTGTCGCTCGTTCGACATAATAATATACCATTTATATACTCGTTCAGTAACATTTTATGTTTCATATTCGTATTTCATAATATAAACTGCTTCGGGCTTTAGTATAAATAATCAAAGACGGAAACCGATTCTAATCCCTTAATATAATAACCAGTATTATTATGTATACAAATATAGATTTAAAAAATAATTAATAATTAACAAAACCAAATTCTGATTTAAAAATAAAGCGATTTCCTCGGAAATTCATTTGTATAATGTATATAAAATTATTTTTATTTTTATATACATTTATTAACGAATTCAGAATTATATTTGAACACAGTACCTATGTCCTATAGGTACCTATATAATATATACAACACAATTATATACCTACTGAAAAACGAAAAATTGAAATACAATATGTAGCAATACATTAATTAATATTAAGGAATCTTGCATTTTCAGCAAGAAAACATAAATTTAAGTTATAAATGTAATTATATATATTATAATATATTATATTTATTAATATAATTTTCATATTTTATTTATTTCATATTAATTATTTAATTTGTGTAGTGACTTTTATATTTTGATTATATTGACTCATATACTAATACACAAGTACATTATAATGTTTACTAAATTATTATTACAAATTTAAAACATATTTTATTAATATACCTATAATTTTAAAGTGAGATAAGCGAGTAATACTCGTATAACTAGTATAAGTAGTAGTAATTTTAATTAAGGCAGGCACGAGTTATTTAGTACTTACTTCAGAGAATTTAATTACCTTTATTTTATTTTAAACGGTTAATATTAAAAATATTTTACATTTTTAGTTACTCAAATAAAAAGTGCCTACATATATTATAATATATAGTAAAATATTTTTATTTATAAATAAAGACTTTTTTTTTACGTTTTTATTTTAATATGCAACAAGGGGATATTTATATATTTTTTTTTTGGTTCCTATATACATATATATCTAGTGGTTATAATAATTAACAATTAAAATGTGTTTAGACGAGAATCAGAATAAATGCAAGTATAATATTCTAGGTGATCGAATTCATTAGAGTTTTTTTTATCAAAGTAAGGTTCAAAAATTTAAAAAACTCTTATTTTAACATTTTAAATGTAGGTATAAATCTAAAAAAAGGTGGTCAGTAGGGGGTGGAAGCACTTTGCACGTTGGGTAGGATACTGGTGGTGGGCATATTGAATTTAAAAGCAATAATATATCATTTCTTTCTAAAAAAATTATTCTGATATATATGACAATATATGACATACATGACATATATATGCTATACATGTCAATTATTGTAGATTATACTAATATAATGATAATATTATATAATATTATAAACAAAAACCGTTAAAAAAGTGTAAAAAATGATTAAAATATGAAAGGATTCGAACCGAGATGCATGAAAACACTGTTAGTTGCCACTAACACTGTTAAAAGACATAAAAAAATAAACCTTTTAAATGAACATGATCAAATCATTAAATTTAAATTTGATATAACATTAAAACTAAGTCTGATGATCGTCAAATTCCGACTTTACCATTATTTTTTTAATTACAAAATACATATTAAAAAAAAAAAAAAATCGAATTCTCTTGTAAAGTAGAAACGTTATTCTTGTTATAAATAAAATTACACAAAATTGAAAATTGCTATTAGTAGCTCAAAAATGGGAAAATATTTTCAGAGATTTTTTTTCCTTCACTTACATACGTTTATGGTGAAAATTTCAAATTTATAGATCTTTTATTTCCCCTACATTTGAACACATTTCATAGCAAAATAATCTAAATTTTCAAAAAAAATAAAATGGTCATTAAAAAAAAATGTACCTACTGATTTAAAAATTTTTTTTGTGTATAGTTAAAAGGACGTAATCTTAATACAGTAGGTATTAAATTTTTAGGTTTTAAAACCTAAAATTAAGACTAGTATAAATAAAATGGCTCAAAATTGAAAATTGGTATATATAGTCTAAAAATGGGTAAACATTTTATTAATATTTTACGTATATACTTGTGGTGAAAATTTCATGTCACAAGCATCAATATTTTCGGAGTTATGAAGAATTTTACCACAATCTTGTTTCTCGATTTTTATGCACATTTTTTTATAGTTTTTTCTTACGTGTTTATCGAAAAAATTTAAAATATCGAAAAATTACCTCTTTATAGTACCAACTAGTTGCAATTTGCTACCCAAAAATAGTGTTACTTGTAATTAAACAGACTTCTTTTTATAGAATTTTTGGAATACAAACATAAAAAAAATAAAATTAAAATAAACTCATAATTGGAAAATCAATACATTTCTCGTTTAGTTCAGAATCTAATAAAATAATTAATTAAATAGAAAATTATAAATACTCCAAATGTTTTCTCAAAATAATTAGGTAGATATCAAAAAACTAAACGAATACGTATATATAATACAAATTGAGTGAGATCGTCTAATATAATTATAATTATATATATATAATTATATTATTTAATATATTATTATGTATTATATATTAATATAATTATGTGCATATAGGTTAACTTTATAGGTAGCTGGTAGTCTTTTACTTGAATATAAATTAAACTTTCATTTAAAATAAAATTATAAAGGCTATTGAAAAAGCCAAACGTTTTGTTAATATGTTACAGTCACCTAAATTTATACGTATAGTCTGGTATAGATAAAGTCAATGTTGACCAAGGGCCAAGAATAACGATCAGAATCAAATTAAAAGTAGAATGGTCCGCGACATATGCCTATATATTTTTTTTCACCAAAACCACTTAATTTCATCGAGAAACTTTCAACGTTGTTTAAATTATGATTGCATCAAGTTTAAGAAAATGTATAATAATATAATTAAAATATTTGCAGCGTCCGTTTTAATTTGTATTTAAATTTTTTTTGAAATGATAATTTTCTTTTGGAAAAATAAAATGAAATTATGAAAACATTATCATAATTCATGAGCACTGACTAAAATAATTATCTTATATAATCTTAGTCCTTGTCCATGAGTGGTTGAAAAATAATATGGTAAAATCAACGCGACACCGAGAAATTGAACATCGACAGTTTTGGATTTTCCGTTGTCGTGTAGTCGTTTTTATTAACATTTTATTTTAAATAAAAAGAGTTGAGTAGAAATATTTAAGCTTTTTTTAATAATTCACTTAAAACTTAAAAGGAAGATATTTAACTCTTCTGAAAGAGGATTCTCTTAACCGTGTTTTTCCAAATATATTACCTATCATTAAAAAATCTAATAAACCAAAAACGTTTTGAAAAAAATCCCTACCCTCCCCATTTCAGAAACTCTGGATAAGAAGGTCCTTCAAGGCTCACTTTTTCTTTCGTATGCCCCAGAATGATGATTATTAACCAAGCCCAGAGCTCATTCTTATTTTTTTCTAATTCTGCTTTGCAATATTTTTTTTTATACCATTAAATATTATAATTTAAAGCTAAAGTGTAAGAAATATTATTCAAACTCGAAAAATAAAATATAATTTACTCATATTTCATAACAGTGTAAAATTTGATGATTTTTTTCTGTTTCGCGTATATTTTAATAAAAAAATAACCATTTAAAAGATTAATTATTATAATTTCTCAACAACTAACGTACAATTAACATCGTAGGTACTATTAAAATTCATTTTTTTTTATAATTGACAATCATGGCAGTTGATATTTGAAAATTCTATTGGTAATAAGTAATAACTAATAATTATTAGTGATTACGGAAATGTAATAGGTATTCGAATAATCTATCTATATTATATCCATAAGTGGAACTAGAGGGGATGTGGGGTTTAGTTTTCCAAAATTATTCATAGCACCCCAAAAATTAAAATTGTTTTCTTATAGGTAATTGATTGATATAATAATTAAAATAAATGAGCTTAAAAATTGTTGTCTTATGATTGATTTTTGTTGTTGTTTTATATGAAATATAGAAGGGATAAAGCCCCGCACCAGTTATTTTTAGATAATATTATGGTGCAGTTAAATCACCCCCCCCCCTTCAATATTTTAGAGCTAGTTGTGCTATTGATTATATCTTCTTCCCCTCCGCTTTCTCTCCCAACTAGTGGTCGGCCCATTGATTATATCTGTATCTAAAAATGTTCTGTGATTATATTTAACCATAATAATATAAATAAATAATTTAAGTAATAAATTATTTTATTTAAGTTTTAGCTAAAAATAAATTTTGATATACCGCATAATCGAGGAAAATATCGAGTTTATTTAAAATATTCTAACTTTTATTCTGCTATAACATGAAGTACTGATTAATGAAACACGTTGAATATTTGGTTATATGGGTTAGATAATATTTGTGTAATATAGTCCTGTATAACATCTACAATAACTTATAATATTTGTAACTTTTAAATCTTCATATATTTATAAAAGTGTACAATTTTTGAATCTTCGATTTTATATTTTGAGCTAAAGATATTTATTTTATTTTATGTTTTAATTTCTCAAAATTAACTTTTCGGGTGGAAAGATTTGAGTAGAAGTTTTGGAGTAAAGCACTTTTTTTGGTAGAAAATTTATCCTAAATGGTACTTTTTAGTGGACTAGTGATAATTTTTTTAATTATACCAGCTTTCCAGTAAAGGAAAAGTTAGGAAAGCCTACTCTGCTAGCGTGCTGAATTCCCAGTTTCTAAACAATAACCCAAAACATTATATAACAAAAAAAAATATCAATCACCTTAGTAACCAAATGTACAGTGTTCCTTGTAACTATGTAATGAAAATATAATAAAATGAATAATATAATATATACTCTCTGGTAACCAAAATAACAGTCGTAATTATGTACTAGTAACTATATGGACGGACACAACGGGGATATGAGGTATCTAAACTTATGTTTCAAAACCTAAAACTACCTTTTATAATGGGAAATTTTCATAAATTTATAAAAAAATTAAAAATAACAAATAATATTACCATGGCTATTATATAACGTCTAAAAAATATTAAAGGAAAGGTGTTTAAAAAGTTTGGTACATTTTTGAGAGCATTCTAAAATAATAGCTATTGTTATTCTATGACCGCTGTAAATATTTCAGCCTGATAAGATAAGTCGTCTTTACTGATTATTGATTAACAGTTCCAATTGACGACCAAAATCACATTTTCCGCAAAATAGATAAATTCCGTGTTTGTCATTAAACATTTTTATTCAAAAAAGTACACTGCCACGTATATTAAAATTGAATTAGATGAAGTTCATTGGAATTCATTTGAACTCTTCAATTGATACCTCTACGGAAGAAATTGTTGAAAAAATTTGTCGTATTGTGTTGGAAGAGTAAGATCGCTGAGTAAATATGCGCGAGATTGCTGAAATTTTATGTAGCTCAATTGAACGAGTGTAATACTATAATAAGATTATTTATAAAAATTAAAAATCTTTGTGCGCAATTGCTAAACGATGACCAAAAAATCAATGGTATAAAATATTTGATTTAAAAAAATATTCTAATTGAAAATTATAGTTATGTATATTACTATTTCACCGAACCCCTCTTATAATCATTTTATAAATTTAATATATCCATTAAGTACTACTATCCTATTCAACGAGCGACGTGTTTCCACCCTATACTTTTTTCTTTTTAATTTATGTTAATTTTTATGTTTTTTAAAATTATCTATTCGATTTTATGATACCAGTATATCTACTATATAAGTAATGTATCTATCTATTGTAGAAAGCATCGAAACTGAATATATATTTGAAATAGGTCAAGTGTATTTTGAGTTCTTAATTTGATTTTAAGGGAAAATTCCCACACACCGTTATTCTGTATACCTACCTACTGTTATTCTGCCAGGAAAATAATTGTGTAAACATTAAAAATTAACAGTTTTTTTTTTTACATTTTATTTTATTGTTATCTAAAAAGGTAGTAATGATAATTGTATTTACCCGAATAATATGACAACTGGAAGAGTAATAGCTGCAGTCAATAGGAAAAAAGCTCCCGGTAGTGTTTCAAATGTGAGCTTATATAATTGATTATATAAGGGATATATAATAATTGGAGCGAGTGTTTCTAACATACCACGAACTGAATTGAGTTGTGCTAAAAAAAAATATAAAAAAAAACATGTACAAATATTATATTAAAATGTTAAATTTTTATTTTTCAAGTTGTGTATATTTATTTTAAATAATAAGTATTAAATATATGTTGTTAAAAATAAATATTATATTTAACAATATATTATCCGACGTAGAAAAAAAATCGTGATAATAAAATATTATGTTATGAAATAATCTGTGAAATAACTTGATGGTAGACCTTGACAGTATATATGTACGCACAACTCATATATTTATACTTGAAATTCAATAAGTATTAAAAGTCACTTTCTCATATTATTTCCAATAGTAAGTAGCGGTGTACACGTTTGGTAGACTGTAGGACTATAGCCTCCAAGATATTATTTTTTAATAATAGTTATTATATCGTATAAAAATATATTTCTACTTAGATTGAAAATAAACGACTCTAGATTGATTTTAGAGCCATAACACTTATTATCAAAATAAAATAACATAACATTTTCGAGTACATCTCAAAGTTTTTTTTTCATTATATCATTCCAAATAAAACGTAAAATATATTGCTTACAAATAAACAACTTTTTTTTTTAGCATATTTAAATAACTGCAACTTTTTTTAATATTAATTTTTCGAAAAAAAACTCGAGGTGCCCTCGAAATTGTTATTCTCTTTAATTTGGATAGTAGGTGGTGATTTTGCTCTAAATTCACTTAGATGAAAATTTTTTGCAATCTAGGTGAGCATGTTTTTTAGTACCTACCAAAAATCATCTGTTTATAGAGTCCTCTTAATATAAATAGGTACAATAATTTCAAACGATTTTGAAAAAACAGTAAAACAAATTATTTTAAATTAAAATTTTATCTAAAAACTTGGAGAAGTCCAAGATAATAGCTGTTCTTTTTATTAATGTATCCGTTTTAGTATTATTTAGTTGTTACACCTTAAGAGTGTATGTTTATTGGTCTCACTAATTTAAACATATTATAAAAACATGGATACATTCGAAAAAAAAAATTCGTAAGAATTTATATTAATTTATTTCAGTCCATTCTATTGAAAATTATATTTTGTTGGTTAGGTATATAGATAGTATTTTTAATTATTTTAAAAATTACAAAAGTGTCACAAAGTTTTGGAAATCTACCTATAGGTATACGATGATTTATTACATATTTGCATTGATTAATATTTTGTTTTGATTATCACAATAAATTGTTATCTAGTAATAAAAATTATAATATTATGAATCTATATTTACTGTATCGGAAGTAATTTTACATACATTTAGTACCTACGTATAAGTGAAATAACTTATGCTCGAGTATATTTTATTATAATATTAATATTTATTAATTTCAACCAAAACGTTTCAACAAAATAACGTTTTATACAAATTATATGCATGTCTCAGAAGAATTACCACATTTCTGAAAAAAATAATGGTCTAAGAAAAATAACAGTCTAATAAAATATGTTTCCAACATTTTTTTTTTCTAGAAAAATACGATTCTGACTATATCTTTACAGATTTTTAAAATTTTTTGTATGTGCCCTCTTTATAATAAACATGGCTCATTTTTCAAAACGTTTTACCATAAATAATAATATGGCTGAATCCCCTTAATTTTCCCGTAAATTGTTTATAATTTTTAACAATATAGTACTCTATTATATCAACCAACTATGGTATTCACTAATATACCATTAAAGTATACATGCATTGATGTATACTCGTAATGGAATAAAATGTTTCTATATTTTACATAGGTATAACAGATTTTATATTTTTAATTCTATTCACATATAATATAGTATATTATATGACGTAGGTAGTATAAAACTAAAATGACTAGATTTTTAATTAGCTATATAGTTTTTTTCCATATATTTTTTTTACATATATAATAATAACAATAATAATAATAATAATAATAATAATAATAATAAAAATAATTTAGGTAAGTACCTAATTCACTATTGTCGACGAGTTTGGACGCCATGGAAGTACTAACTGTGAATGCGGCACCGTGGAAAATATCTATTACTGGCACTAGAATTTTTTTAATTACATAAAACAGTAAATATCATGTTTGACGATTTGTAATATAAAATGTTGGTATTATTAAATGTTGTATTACAAACCTGCATATAGCTGCCAAGGCTGGGTGACAAAACTATAGCACACGGCTGCGATTAGGTCAAAACTGCTTCCGATAAACCCAATCGCTGCATCGTGCATTTTCAGTTTTACACTCATTAACCATATAGCCACGATCGTACCTGAAAATTGGTATATATTGATGTCGGTATTCATGTCTGTGATTTATTATGTTCAATATAAATAAATTCGAGTAACTTGTAGTTTTTAATTTTAATTTTGAAAAAGGACGCAAAATACTATATTATGTGTAATTTAAGTACGTAAATAAATATGTATATTCTATGCAAATTAAATCATTTTTTTGGTAAATATTTGGGGAATATTTTTTTTAAAAACATTATAAAATTATATTGAACAAATCACAGTTAACCAGTTAACATTTGTATATCTACCTAATATTAATTAATATTGTTTTGAAATGAAATTGTGGGTCAGAATATCAATGAATAAAAAATGGTATTGGTATGTTTTAGCTGTTTTCATAGTACCTACATAATATTATATGAGTGCGAGTGATGAAAAACACAGCGTATAAGAGAAAGAAGAGATGCTTTTTAACCTAATTTTTATGATAATAAGTATGATGCAATTATTATAAGATGTAATATAATATTGTCACGCTCTAAATCAGAATTTCATGACCGTATATAGTATAATGTGTTTGTAATGTGCTCATGATATTATGTTTTGTAAATGATGACAATATTAATTTGTAAAAAAAAAAATAATTAGTTCATAATCATCAATATGCGTAACGAATAGTTTTCAATGTACCTTTAATAAAATAAGTCAAAATAATTATTATAAATCATGCGGTAATGATGGTTAACCAGTGACGACGAACGCGTTGAACTAAGACATTTTTGATAGATAGGTGAGATTTTGGTAGGTTACGACTTATGTAAAATGTTCATAACTAAAAATTTGAGTGCACTATTTTTTTATTCTTCTAATTTTCCATTTCTAATGTGTAAAAGGTAATTTCGTAAAGTCGCTCTGATATCGAATTGAATGGGTTGAACGGGGTCACAATTTGGACTAGGGAATTGGTATGTGAAAACAAACTTTGGTGTTGCTAAAATAAATATGAAAAATTGTTAAATGATCATTGATCATGCAGTGACAGATTGTATTACACCATGACTAATCCCATACGTTTCACTCTAACTAGAGAATCGAAAAAAATCGATTTGTTTCAAAATATAAAATGTACCAAATACCTTGGAACTATTTAGGTACATAAATATATCTATATATTGATAGATTTTTTAATCTGCAATACATTTTTACACGTTAATATTTAGTAATGTACTTCGTTTGTAATTTTTAATTTTTATTAAACTTTCACGTTCTGAAAAATACAAAATCCTGATTTTATATGAACATTATACTTTAACGACCATTATGCTATGTAATAAATATTGTGAAAATTGTGGAAAACAAAATTTAAAAAATAATCATACCAATGTTTTTATTCATATGTTCATATCCCTGAAAATAAAATTTAGCATAGTACCTATACCAATTACCGACATATTTTTAAAATTTATTTGTTCAAAATTCCACTGAATGTAACTAACTATAACGTACACGTTGGTCTTGGCTAAAATATAACCATTTTATCGTAATTTATTACAATTTAACTCGAATAAAATATGTTGTAGTGTTTTATTGTTATCATGTCGTTTAATGGAAATTTTCACGATTGTCAAACGACTAAGGCTGCAGAAGTTATATTTTCGGGGTGAAATATATTTTGCGAATTGATTTATTCAGTCTGTGCACGTAGGTATACCATATATGAATCGAAAATATACTGTATACAACTATACACATATATACACACACACACATATATATATATATACGTCATCTCCACATGAACAAATATTGTTTTTAAACCCTAAATGATTTTATTGATGAAATCGGTATATATACCCTAACTTATTTCATCCATCTATTTTCGACTTTGGAATTTAATTAATATGTAATAGCGACGAATTGCGATTTCCTTGGACATTCGAATAGTAACTGTACGGTATATCAATGCAGGTATACTGGTATAATACTTAAAGTTAAACTTACGTTATTCTACGCGTAATTAATATATTATATATTACCTATAAGTATCCCAGTCATTTTGTATGCAGCGTAGAGACTATAATCGATTTCGTTCCATCCAAATTTATATCTGACAAAAAGATAAAGTATGGAGTATTCCCCTGAAAAAAATCAATAAAATATTACATACAGTCATTAGAAATCAGTTAAATTAGTATTATATAATTCGTTATATAAGATCAATTTATGGTTATATTGTGTA
Source organism: Pemphigus obesinymphae (assembly GCA_025469235.1). Taxonomy (NCBI): domain Eukaryota; kingdom Metazoa; phylum Arthropoda; class Insecta; order Hemiptera; family Aphididae; genus Pemphigus; species Pemphigus obesinymphae. Next base: position 27,234 of record JAIPRL010003122.1, on the reverse strand, counting down.
ATATGTTAATATTAACAATTTATAAACACAATAGTAATCAAATGCATAATAATCGTACAATATGTAATTGTCAGGTTTATACTTTATAAAATACAATATGTGTGACTGCAATCGAAGACAATTATTCACAATTTTTATTGGACAAAATGTAGTTGAATATTTTAATTTTAAGAAATCAAAGTGACTCGGGATTGATCCCTAGAAAATAGATACATAGGGTAAAACAAATAGGTACTTATATATACCGACATTGTAAATTATATACATTACATAATTATTGGTAAAATAATATTAGTTGTATAAAAAATAAATCAGACCTATATTTTTACATTTGTGTAAATAAACATAAATAAAGGGTAATACCTATATTATTTAGTTTACCTATGATTTTGAGTGTAAACTTACACATACATTTGTAAATATAATAATAATACCTAGGTATGTATTTAATATAAAGATACCAATATTGAAATTTAAAAATATGTGTACATGAAAATGTAATTAAAAATAAATATAATATCCAATGTATTACTTTTTAAAGCATATAATAATGATATTTTAAATAAATGAGAGACTGTATTAATAAATTGATATATGTCATGGGGAAAAAAACATATTACAGGTATTCAATTATGTCATAATTTTCATAAAATAAATAAAAATCGTTTGTATATTTTTTAAACGATGACAGTTGTATTTATAGATTTATATTTGATAAAAAAAATCCAAAATCATGAATTCCAGTAGTACGTAGGTACCAATAATAATTCAATATATTTATTTATATTCGCAATAATTAATTGATTTAGAAATATTTTTTCCTCTAATATCTACTTAAAATTTAGGTACAATATATTATAATAATATTATTAATTATCATTAAAAATATCGTATATGATATTATAAACTAACAAAATATTAAATACATACATATATTATATATATATGTAGGTATAAAAAGATCATATTATTTACACTTAGACTATAAAGACCTTATAGTTTTTAAAGTACTCAACTCTTGATTACATATTTATTATACAAATATTTGCAGCTATATTTATAGTAAAGGTATTTAAAAGTTTGATGAGTCTCGAACTTTCGAAAGTTTTTGATAAATATATTTTACATTAAAAACATTTTCTCGTCTTGTTTTTACATTTGTTTGAATTTAACATGCGCCTATATACTGTCAATCTTAATATTTAATACCTATGCCTACTAAATATTTTACTCGAACTTTATTCAACTTTCGTTTGAAAAATACTTTTTGGATGTGTTACTTTTGTGTATGTTTAAAAATATTATAATTCAGTACCTACGTATTGAGTTTATTGTAGGTAAGTATTATACATTGCGCAGAACCAACATACAACAATGGTGGTTTTACGGGAGAGGAGGGATAGAAGGATCACCCCCCTTGACCTTTTTCTTTTTAAATCTTTATTGGTTGCAATATTTTAATATAGTATATTATAAATATTATAAATTATTCAAAATAAATAATTATGATTCCAATGTTTTGTCTAAACCACTGGCATTGAGTTAAATAAAAAATAGTTGTTGATAAAAAATAGTCTGTACTCGTTTTCGATATCCGAAAAAATTAAATAATTCCGATTTGACAAAATCGTATTTTTCCTATTCTTTTATCATTTGGTAGTTTTTCCTTGCGCATTAAAAACCTATTGAAAAAATCTAAAAATTACCTCTTTAAAGTACCAATCTATATACAATTTTCTACCGGAAACTGGGTAAGTTTGTAAAGATTAAAGTACTCCTTTTGGTAGAAAATTTGTTTAAAGAAAAAATAAATGAACATTGTAAAACCACTATTATAGCTCCCTCCCTACGCTTAAAATCTAAAATACTTTTTTTTCCCGTCAATTTTTTAAATTTAGTTAAATTAATGCACAACTATATATTATATTTTTCATGTCTTAAAATCTCATTTCACAAACTATTTGGACTTAAATACCTTAAAATTTATAATTTTGTTGACGAAATTTAAATGACTATAAAAAAAATTATGATTACGAATTTTCGAGATTTTTAAATTTATTAGAGTAACGTATATTTAACGTTAAATAAAATGTTTAAATCTTAAAACCCAAAATTATACTTTTAAGGAGTTAGAAACTTCAAAATTTAAAATGTCTATAAATAGCTGAAAATTGCAAAAAAAAAAAAAAAATTAAAAAGCATTTAATAAACGTAAATATATTATTAAATTAAATATTCGAAGTAATTTCAAGGTTTTAAAGTCATTATTTTCAAAATTACGAAGAAATGAAAAATCTCGATTTGTCGAAATCGTATTTTTGCCGATTTTTCATCATTTTTGGGTAGTTTTTCCTTATACATTAAAAAAATCATTAAAAATAACTTTTATAAAGTACCAAGTAGATGTAATTTGCCACCGGAAATATAATGAGCTTTAAAAGATCGGAGCTCGCTTTCTGGTAGAAAATTTGTTAACAGTGAAAAAAAAAAAAAAAAGTAACATCAAATATGTATCTAATATGTAAAACATATTAGGTTCAGAATTAAAAATAATGGCCAAAAACCAATGGTATTTAAACTTATATTTAGAAACCTAGAATTAAAGTGTATGTATGAAATATAAATGAAAAAACACTTTTTGCCCCCCCCCCTCTCAGCGTTTATTAAGAACCGCCACTAACATATAGTGTACTAATTTTGTTTAGATTATAAGTCATATAATATTATAGTAATATATTGAATAATAAAATACTAAATTTATAACTTGATGATGTTAAAAGTTCAATATCAAATATCAAATTGAATAGTTTATTCAATTTTCATTATTTATATTAATTTTATTATTTTTATTATTAGTAATTGTATTGATATGATGTCTATTTTACCTAAATATATGCTTATCGTTTATGTTTTTAAACTAAATTTATTTCGTTTTAATTGTTATATAATATATTTATAACAATTAGAATGTTTAAGTGGTGGATACAAAAATAAATTAAAATAGTTATCATTATTTTTTAGGTAATATATTCAACTTCAAAAATGCTGTTTATTTTGAATACGTGTTGTTAAATTAAATTAAATATGCCATATAAATAAGAATTAGGTACATTTAAATTCGTAAAAATTTTAAATCAATTTTAATGTAGCCTGTAGATAATTAATATAATAGGTATATTAATTACCTTTATCATAATAGAAAACCAATATATATTATTATGTTGGTATTTCATTATAATATATGTAACTAGGTAACCTTATAGTTAGAACATTATAAATACAATTAAAACTATTTAATTGTATTAAAAATATACACTAAATATAACATTATAGTAGTGCTATTAGTTTTAAAAATTTTATTGTAAAAATTTAACACTGTTATAAAATACATTCCTCATTAAAAATAATAGAAATTTAAAAATGTCAACCCCTAAAAAAAGTGCTGGTTATTTGATTTATTTATAATATATATATTATAATAACTGAAAAGCATCAAGAAACAGCCTCCATGAAAATACTGTATAATATTATAATATACTAACTATTGTCTACTAAGCCACAGATCTTAGCACAATCGTATGTCATTACAAAAGGTGAAATGTAACTATCAACTTATTATATTATATATAGGGATGACTGAGCTTTATCGGAGGCCGTTCTTATGATTATGGTATTATCATTTTAAAAAGTATGATATGATAATAAAAAACATAATATAGAAATAAAATACGTTTGTTTTTAACATCGCGAGGTTTAAAGTAATACGAGTAAACTGTAATTACAGAGACACTGCTGCAGGTCTCGCCGTCTAGAGATTAGAACGCATTCGCCATATTAATATTAATATTTAAATGCAACCTCGAATTTGTAAATATAATGATCTATGATCTAAGTATAAATAGATTATATTATATAATTAATATCGTATTTTTAAATATTTTAGAAGAATTATTATGCAATCTACTGAGCAATTTTTAATTTAGCATAATGTGCATTGACCTACACATTGCAGCGGCCATACACCATAATCAACTAGATTGTTAATTAGTCGCTACTATTATATATTATTATTACCAGTATATTTGCAATCGAAACCACCGCCCAACGTCATCATGTTGACATATGGGTATTATTAGTATAATAAAGTATTTAATAAGGCCTAATTTTATTATAACTTAATATAGGTAGGTATTCATGATTATCATTTATTTAAATAAATGATAACGGTTAAAACGTTTTTTATTAGTCCTTTTATTATTTTTATTAGTGTTAACATTTTAAAAAGCACGGTTTATACTATTCTTATCACAATGTGGTTATAATCTATACATTGTTCATCTATGTCAAACACTTCTTTGTTATCGTCATAAAGTAAGTACCTACTTGCCTACATGTAGTCCATTGGTAATGATTTGGTATTCAGATATATTGACACATTTATAAGTTAAATATGTATAGGTATAGTTATTATAATATATATTAAGCATGTAAAAATCTAATATTCTACTTGATAATAATTAAAGGAATAGCCGATAAAAAAAATCGTGAAATTGTATAGAAAACAGTTTTATTTTTAAAATAAATTATTTATTATGTTTTAAACAATTAATTAACAAAAATAAAAGTGAATATATACATATATATACATACATATATATATATATATATATATATATTTATAATATTATAGTTGAATTTGAAAAAGATTATTAAAAATGCTGGGTTTTTTTAATTTATTAAAAAATATTAGATATATAGCAGCTATAGTTTTTATACTACTCCCTCGACTTCTGCGTGTCACATGAAATAACATTCTTAGCATTTTCCTGGGTAAACACATAATATGCATCTAATATTGACAATGTTATAAAAGCGACTTAGTAAATAATCTATATAAGTATTGAAAGATAATTATCAAAATATGTTTACAGACACAGAAGGAATTAAATTTAAATTTACTGAAAGAAAACGTAAGCTTGAATAAGCTAGTAAACACTATATCATAGTACTTATTGACTACTTTTTAATTGTTATATAATATAAATAATATTATTTATTATACTATATGGGTAGATATTTGAAAATGTTTTGTTTTATAAATCATATGGATTTAAAAATGACTTTTATTTTAAATTGCATTTTATAATATTGAAATATGTACCTAATAATTGTACAATATTGTGTTTTGTAAACTACTCTTTTTTTTCATGACGTGTAGAGGGGTGTGAATTATTTTACTACCGGAGCCCCTCCCTTAGCCTAAAATCGTAGTTACGCTTAATGCTTATCATGTACCATTATTATTTAGTTTGCAGATCAATGATTTATAAGAATTAAAAAATGGATGAAAATTATACTTTGATGATTGGTCGAAGAAAACTTTAAATTTATTTTGTTACGAATGCATAATAATTTTTGTATAATGTAATAAATAATAATTTAAAACACATTATAGCACTATTATAACTTTTTGAAGTATTTTTTCGGCAAGTATAATATTTAATAGACATTAAATTACACCGCGATGACGGTGTATTAGCAGAAAATCAGTAAAAATGCATTACCTACACTTGCAGACTTTATACTCTATGGTAAAAATAATGAAATATGCTGTACCTATATTATAATTATATATTTTAACTGTAATATATCTAAATTGTAAATGTATACTTTTTATTTATTATTTTTTCGGGATTTGTTATTGTATATTCTGGACCGCAAAAAAAGTAGGTAGTTACATTTAATGGTTATTGAATTTTGTTGACATTTTAATTAGATTAAACGGTTCGATAGGTAATATTAAATATGCCATATGCAGACATTTAAAGTTGTGCGTCCATGTATAAGTATCGATGTTTCATATGAAAACTTCTATAAAAAAAAAAAAAAACATGTGTTATCTGTCGTATATGAAACGCAATAGCATATAATATCAGTATTCTTGACGGGTTTGGTTGTATTGTCTCGATCATCTCTAAACAGCGTGGTATCTAATATATTTTATTATAATATATATCACGTGGTTCGTCGGTTGTAATATGTGACCAAATTTTATGGCTATAAACAAAATATTTTTGTAGAGAATAATATATGATACGTGATTTAATAGTGTTTTTTTATTTTTTTATTTATTTATCGGTTTCAAACACAATTCATTGACCCGAGGAAGCGGTAAACATGTTTTCTGCATTTTAATACCTATTACATATATATATCATAATATAATGGTTTAACTATAATAATATGTTCATAGGAAATAAGACCACGATATTATAGGTAATACATATTTTAGACTGGAGGATAGTAACGATTTAAAGTATATTCTCCGTGTACGAATTTTCAATGATTTTAAAGGCCGTATAACAGTGATAATAGTATAACAGTGTAGGTAATTATATTGTATTGCATAGTACGCGTAGATGTAATAATATTTAATGTTTCGTGATGGACAAATTGTGTTTAGTATTTTTAAAAAAATTATATACATTTGGATACAGGTTTATTATTGGAACATTTCTGTGTATGGGCCTTGAGCACTGCAATTTACGTATTCCCCTCGTGCGGGATAAATGTCAATAGGTAAGTGCGTACTTATATAATACAATTGTATACACGTTTATGCACGTTTTACGTTTGCATTGCGAATAACAATAAGAGCTTCGATGGAAATAAATTAATAAAATAAATATTGAAAATATCGTATATACTACGAATATATATAATTAGAGTTAACGATTTTATTAAACGTAAAAATTAATATTTTAGTATGTTAAAAAAAAACATGTATATATGTATATATACAAAAATGTATTTTGAATAATATGATGCTATGGTAATTATTTATGGAATCCGAGGAATTTCGAATTTTTTTTAGGTATTCGATATCATAAAATGTTTAAAATAAACGAGTAAAGGATAAAATCTTAAAATATATGCATTTTTACCGACGAAAACTTTTCTGGGTATTTTTTTTCGATAACGCATTATATTTTTTACTGAAAATTTGACTTATTTCAATAGTTATACCTACCTACGCATTAGACAGCCTTCCTTAACCCTAAATATATTTTATGCGTATATTTATATAATCGTTTGTAACCATTTTATATTAATTGTAACTCTACATTTATTTTATACGTATTTACTATTCAAGTATAACCAACAACCATATGTAGGAATTTTGTTTAGGGTAAATATCTGCTCTCCAACCTTAATAACTAAGCTATTTTACATTTTAAGCTAATCGATAAATGTATTAATTTTATGTCTATAAATATTTTTGCGGGTAACAGGAGTGCCGAGTGTAAAGAGGACTTATAGATAATTTTATCTTGTCGGTACTTTAAACAGGTCATTTTTCGATTTTCCCAGATGATTTTATATATACGAGGATGTAAAAAAAGAAAAGTAATCAACATTTTTGGAAAAATTAATCAGGAACATTGTATATTTCATGAAATCACGTGTGCAATAAAATCGATAGGTATTGGTTATTTTCTTGTAATTCGGAAAATAATTACAAGATTTTATCTTTGTAACAAATATTTTTGAAATACGAGTATAGGTATTATATATTATATATATTATATTATAATTTTCAAGAATTTTCAAAAATTATTTTGTGTTTGTATCAGTTGTGGAAGATGACGAAAAGTTCCCTTTTATATAACTAACTGTATTTTAAAAAATCTCTTTTTTTGAAACAAAATGTGTTTTCTTTAATAATTATTAATTATTTAATTAAATAAAACGTTTATTGGTTAAATGATATCGGATAGGAGTTAGAAGAAGACATTTTACACTAAATGTTAACTGCAGTATTTCATAAAATTGTCAAATGTTTTTTCATTTAAATTTTGAAAACAAAAAATTCTAGGGAAACTTTTTAATATAATCAACTTTATTTTCAAATTTTTCAATTCTGTACACACACATTTTCATCAAGAGTTGATGATGGTGGTATTACTAAAATGCTATAAATATTAAATATTATTATGATATTATAAACTCATCTGTCTCCGAAAATACGCCACTGATTTTATAGATCAAAATGGTTTAAAGTCTTGTGAACCAGTGAAGATCCGTTTTAATTTTTTTTTAATTATTTATTAATTTTAACTAACGGTTTTTATTCAATGTACGAATTTATTGCCATCATCATTTACATATCTAAACTTTCAGTATAAAATGTATAGGTACATTTTTTTTACAATTTGACGGGATTAAATAATGTTGTCATATTCCTGGTTTAACTCGAGTTCAGCGAAACAGCGAAAAGTTCATCAACTGATCTTAGTTTAACTTATTGCCGGTTTTATAATCTCAGAGTTTATTTGGTTCCATTGAACCGTGGTTTTTTTGTAAATTATTTGTGATAATGGAATAGCTGGATGATAGTATAATATTTGATGCATTGATAATAGATGATGTAGATTTCGTTATTAGTAAATTAGACATAAATATGTAATTGTATAAAAATTAATAAATTAAAAAGTATAATGCGTAATATAAAAAGTATTAATTGCAACTGTAGGTATATTGTTAGAATCTAGTCAGTTTAATTATATTAAATTTCGAGCATACATACTGAGTGGCCAAAGGAATATATGAATTGAAATAACAAACTAATATTTATGAATGTTAAAGAAGTCATATTTATAATAGGTTCATAGACAAATTAAAAATAAAATAAATTGTGTGAATATGACTGTTTTTCGTTGATCGAATGAGTATACTTAAACTGAATAGAGTATAGGTAGATCTGTTATGAGTATACTATCTGTCATTTTATATTCCCGTATATTCTTATATTTTTTCACTGCCTAATTGAATAATAGCACTTTTTCTTCTAATAATAATAATTTATCACTCGTGATATTTATGAATTATCACATAAATATCGAAAGTATTCTGGAATTATTTTTTGATAATACAAACGATAAATTATCCCATGATATTTTACCGGTGATAATTGATTATCACAAACTATTTTATCGCAGATTCAATGAACGTTAATTTAATCAGTGATTTTATTATATTATCACTTTACATAATTATTATTTATTATCAGTAGCGGCTCGTGGGTGAAATATCTGGTGGTGCACAACCAAAAAATACTACAAATTAAAAACAAATATAGGTATTAACAAATACCTAACAATATTCTATTATGTTATTTTCTCTAAAATGCCGACATAATAGGTATTGTAATAACAAACGTGATGTCATCCATTTTATTAAGAACATACTTATATTCATATAAAACATAATTAAATTTACCTTATGTCTATATAACTTAGATAAGTGATATCCTGATAACATCTGAAAATGGGTAAATAAAAACTGCACTAAACGACAAATGTCGTTAAGACATACGAACACAGAATATAGTTAGATAACCATATAGTTGATGGTTGAAACAAGTTTTTTGCGCCATACAATATAATTTATACGGTGTATTTTTTGCCGGAGAGAGAATAAAATACAATATTGCGCTTGAGTAAACGGCGCATCGTACATGCATTTTTCAAGTGTGCCCAAAGGACAGCGCTGAGGAAGTCTCGCGACAGTGGCAATGATGGAATACCACGCAACAACTAATACAGCGGTGCGATGCGTGATAATAATAATAACAATTTTCATAGGCACGACAATATTATTAAAAAAACAATAAATAAATAATAATTTTATATATAAAAACATGATAATTTATCGAAATTTTAGGCAGTGCACGTAGGCCTGTGCTCCTTAACACGAGCTGCTACTGTTTATTATAAACTTCATACAAATAATAATTAATAAGTAGTTATGGATGAAATGTATATGTAGACAATTTGGAGATGCAGAAAAATGACAATAATTTTAAATAACCAATAAACAAACAAACCAAAATATCCTTTTTTATTGCTCGGTTATATTTTTATGAATAATTTTTGACCTATCAAAGATCTAGCGCATTATATAATTAATTTACTTAATCAATTTATGACGGAACCTACGAGGAAATCGACTTTAGATATTCAGACTAAAGTAAGTATTCGTACCTACTTACTTAATTTTAGGATTTTTAATCACAATTATTCAAAGTTATTTCTCATGTAAAGTAATGTAATTTTTAATGCATAGGTATATTAAGTTTGTAATTTTAAAAATATGATAGATACCTACATGGCTTAGTTTTTATTTACGTGTTGAAGCATATTGTGTTTTTATAGCATTGAATTTGGTTTTTGAGATACAGACAAGTAGCCTTTTCTTTTAATCATAATTTATTTTTCCATTTAGTATTAGGTATATAATTATATACTATATTAATTTATTATAATAAAGTTTAAAATAAATAATAGGTATATTTTTAAATTGTACAACGATAACATACACCTGCTGATAACGTTGATAACACCGATAAACATTTGATAAATGATCAAATATCGATAAATTATCGCATACAATGTTTGAATATCGTTTTTCATTCGATAATTGGTACATTAGATAAAACATTATTGTACGTGATATATAAATTGTTAATTATCGTATTGTATATAAATATCGAAATTATCACAAAAACTCAAGAATCGGGCCCAAGAGTCATAAAGCTTCGAGCTATAAAATTAGTCGTTCTTTTACTATCAGACATAATTAACAAAACCGTTAAACTAACAAAAGCAAGAAAAAAAAATACACAATTTCGCTATAGGCATATTCAAACAAAAATGAAATCACCAAATAATATAGTATGATAAATATCATATTGCCAGTGTTCATTATCAACATCAATGAACAATTAATCAAATTGCAGATCACCTTTGAACTCACTGAACTCGGCGGATCAAGTAAACTTCAATTGTTTAAACAAGGTTCAATGAATCGTAATACACACCTTTCGATACCATTATTGTAGAGCAGAGAATAAGCGAGAATAAACTTTAGGCTCCCCAGGGCGATCAAGTGCGTTTTTATTGAGATTTTTGTCGTTACATTTATACACTTACCTTGCATGGGCCCGACGGTGAGCGGGGACACGATGGTCATGTATATGAGTAGCGATCGGCTCGGCCGTTTTTTGACCAACACGCGCATAGAGTCGGCGATCACCTTGGGATTGATGGTCTGCCAGATGGACGATTTTTCATACGGGACGGACGTGTCCTTGACGAGCGCGACGCCCAAAACTAGCGCCAGACAGTTCAACACTATGCATACGGCGAACGTGCCGTAGAAACCGATGTTGATGTTTAGGAAGCCGGCGGTGCACGCGCCGATCGGCGTGGCGATGAAGTACAGTGACATGAGCATGCCGATGCGCTTGGTCCTGTCCTCGACCCGGGTGATGTCGGCCACGTAGGACGCGACGCCGACCACGCAGCATATCCGGGACCCAGTGATAGCGGGCACCAGACACTCGGTAATGGCGGCCACGGCGGGCGACCATTGCCAGTTGTACACGTTTAGTATGTTGAACATGTCCGTCAACAGTTGGCCAGCGATCGGAATGAACATGAGAGGCCGACGGCGGCGGCCGTGCGTGTCGCTCCACGGCCCCGCGAACAGTATGAACACCAGTGGCACCGAGTACTGGATGGAGAGTTTCCATGTCTGGATCTTAGCCACCAAATCCTGCGCGTATATCTCGTCCTCGCACGCGGCCCTCAGGTCCGGTTGTACGGTGGCATTCACGTTGCAACCCTTCCGCAGTATCAAATTCGTGCCCACCTGTAATCATGATACCTAGTATTGTTTTACGTGTATTTCAAACCACACTTCACCAATGAGGATAAATAAAATACTATTTTCGAAAAATACAATTAAAATTACTAATCTGCGTATAGCTTATTATTAATTTAAGATGTTTTTTTTATTACTGTAGAATTGGGTGTATAAAAACAAAACATTTTTTTTTTTTTTTTTTTTAGGTAATTTATTAAGTTGATATCACATAGAAAAATATGTCAACCATTCAAAATTGTTATCATATTCCTGGTTTGAAACAGTGCCGCAAAAACCGCAAGGACAGTCATGGCCCTACTGATATATTACTATATGTAATCAAAAAAATACTAATAGAGTAGTTAATTTATATACATTAGATTTTCAAGCTTTTTAAAAAATCACCATTAATACCTTTGTAAAATTTATGAGTTATGGACTCATGAAAAAATATTATGTTTACAGATCTTGGTGGCAGGAGAAAAACCGAGGATAGAGGGGAAATTTCCCCCTAAAGTGAACTCAGTCGGCTAAATCAACATGCCTGTCGGCTAAATGACTAAATATAATCAAATCAGAAAAAATTGTTAAACTTTAAAATGTTCAATTATAATAAAAAATTTTATATGAGCTAATACGAATATTATTTTAAATGCGACAAAAACGGAATACCATATTTTTTTTTAATAAAAAATTATCGTTAGTATATACAATTTAGTATAATTATATACATTTTTAATCGATAAATTTTTTTCTTGGGGTAAATAGAAATAACCACAATTCCACAAGAATACGTGCCAAAAAAAAGTTGTACAAAAGGCCGAATAGCGTGCATCATATGATCTCATAATATTAATATGTTTATTTAGATCAAGACTGATTACTAACTGATATTATTTTTATTATAACAAATTAACAAAATTGAAAATTTTTATGTGAAGTTACTAATTTATTTTTAAATTACTAAAATAAAAGACAAACGACGAGTATGTCTATGTATATAGATTTTTACTATTTCTCATATTTTTCAAAGCTCAATATAAAGTGGTATTTAATGGAGTTTAAATAGTTCAATTATAAATTTGACATTTCACAGAAGAATTTTCAGAAAAAATGTTTCAGAGATTTAGATATTTCTGAGTATTAGGAAGTTGTTTTCTACAAACGCTGTCGAATTATAGTCAGTCAATTTCGTATCTTTCGCGAATACATTGGAAAATTGCGATTTAAACTTAAACGATCGAAAACTGCTTAAAAAATCAAAATATACGGTATTTTGTTAATGCGCAAAATACACAACGCCATTTTCGATGGATTTTTGATTGAACATTATATATATATTTTTTTGGTTTTTTTTCCAAGAATAAATTTGCCTGATCGCGAATATTGCACGACTCATTTCCCACACACACACACACTATCAAGTTTGTAGAAATAATCCCATGTAATATGTATATTATATGTAAAAGGGAGAAGAAAAAAATATAACAGAGAAGGGATCATCTACCCTTCCGTTTTTTAGTTTTTGTTGAGAAAAATGTTCCCTTGAGTCTGGTGGTAACTAAACATATGGTGGCCTCACGTATACGTGAAAATATTTAATATTTTTATATCGATTTTTAACCTTTATTTATATAATTCACTTTCAAAATTAAAACGTTGAATGGATGATCCCGTGAATTCGTGTCTCTCCCTATTTTAATTTTATAATAAGTTTTTGTGTACCTACTTTAATTTTACCCCAACAACGAAATAAGTACGAATGAGGGGTGATTTTTTTTTTGCCCGTCACACTGCTGACGGTAAATATTTAGCGTTCTTTATTCACTTGATAATGATATAAATATTAAGACATAATAATAGTATAACTATAAACTAAATTACAGTAAAATTCAAGATTACACTTAAACATATTCCAGCTGATTGAAATAAGATATTTTAATTGTTTTTAATTGTATATTGTAGTATTTTTTTTATATAGATTTTGCATCATAATTAGGTATCCGAACAGATGATATAGTATCAAAATGCTGTTGTAAAAATTCTAAGATAAAATTTTGATTTTGTAATAGGTGGGTAAATGCTATTGGTATTTTCCATCTGCTATCGTGGTAAAAAATTATACACCTATTGTGTGTGTTTGCGTGCATTTTTGAGTTAAAATTATAATTCAAATAAATTTAAATTCAGATAAATTTTAAAACATTATAATGAAGGTGGGAAAATTAACTCAAATTTGATAAGTTAAATCAATTCAAAAGCTTTCAATTAAAAATTAATATTCAACTGAAAATTATTTAAAATCATTAAGTTTAAAGTTAAAATGGAATAATATACTAACTAAATATGGTTAAAAAGTATATTTTTAAATTGTTATTAAAACATTTGGTGATTTAGATCTTTAAAATTATTCAAAAAAGTATAACGAATTGGCCTATATTTTACTTTTTAAAACATAATTAATAATTTGGTAGTTATTATAATTTAGCTTTGTTTAAAATATACATAATGGACTCTTGAAAGTTGTTAGCTCCCCTCCTCCCAATCATTGCTCAGATCGAAAAATTAAAAAAACACATTTTTTTAAATATCTTTTTTCCCCAATTATTAATTTTTGTATAGATTATATTTTGAAATTAAAATGAAATAATAATTCACATAATTGTTGAATGAGTTATAGACAATAAAAATTTTTAAATCTGTATTAAAGTATTAATAATATAAATATTTAAAAACGCTATCCTGAGTAGTTTTAAAAATACCAAGATAGAACCTTTTGTTCTCAGTCTATTCAATGTGTTAATACTTAACTGGACTAATGTGAAAATTAGTTGCAAAGAGTTTATATAATGACAATTTATACTAGATAAATTACTCATAGTCAGCAGTGGCAATAATAATTAACTATAATTGAGTTAAATAGCTTAAAAATGATTAACTTTTCAAGTTTTTACTATATAGTAACTATATAGGTAGGTATATTATAGTTAACGCCTATCTTTGGAAACTGAGAATTTCGAATAATGACATTTTTTTTTTTTTTTTTTATTAAATTGTAGTTAATTATTTATGCCCTACATAAAGAAAGACAATTTTGATATTTATATCGAATGAAAAAAATGAGATTTATCAATGGTTTTCCTTGTTATTCGTTAAAACTGCGGACGATATAGTAATTTCATTCAAGTTTGACCCAACACTAAACATATACATAGTTTGGCAGATCAAATCGTATTACTAATTTGCACGTAATATTTTCAAATTTTAATTTGAATAATTTTAATTCTATATGATAATATTAATTTCGGTACTTACCAACGCTGAAATGGCCAACGTTATAAAGTACAAAAACAGCATTGGTTCCACGGTGACTTTTCCGAGCCATTTTATTTTCGACGATATGAACATATTAAATTAAAAATGTAGGTATAGATATATACAAAAAGTCACTAAAAATAGTCGTTACACTTTTAGAGTCAATAAACACATTTTGCATTCATGTTGATCGGTGTAGAAAACCACGGCCAGTTAAGCTGGCAAAACTCGATTTATTAATACACGGTTATAATATTATATAGAGGCGATTTATCGATTTTGCACGTTTATTACCTATACGTATAACAATCCGTCAACCGTTTTTTTTTTGTTTTTATGTAGGCACAACTAATTTGTGTTTTTAAATATTATGATTTATGTATCTATGTAATATATACATATATATATATATATATGTGAATATAAATGTTATTTTAGACGCCTTGAAATGACAAAAACATGAATGTATCGAAAATGTACGTGCGATTTAATGTTATTATTATTATTTTTTTATACTTTTAAACAGTTTTTCCATGGAAAATATGATTTTTTTTTTCACACAGCACGTGTAAATACATAGGGTATGCACATTGAATATAAATGGTCTCGATAATAATATTCCGAATGTATTGTTATCCGTATACGATATTAGGTTGCGGCGGTATCGCGACTGCGTGTACACTGATCGACGACGCCGTGTAACCGACCTACCTGTAGCTGTACGAGCGCGCGAAGTACCTATAGCCACCAACCCACCTGATGCATCCGTACGTAATACTTTACCGCGGTTAAGTAACATACCGGTCCGAGGTCGAGTTCAACTTTCTCCTTCATGCCCCGACCGTGTTATAATATTATTGTGCCGTCAAATTTATTATTGCGGCCAATTTTTTTTTTCTCCATGAACGTGTATACATATGTAGGTAATCTTGTCTCTTCTTGTGTATCTAACCTAACCTAGCTTTAGACCTTTAATATAATATACTCGCCCATATAATAATAATTAAAATATATATGTATTATATATGCAGCCGGGTAATTATATATATTAACGGGAAACCCAATCATTTTCTCGCGTAAATTTACGCGGATTATTGGTATTTACGGGGATATTTTTTTCGTCAATTTTTTATGCATATATAAATATTGATTACACAGTAGACAGTTTATATATTATATATCTACCTATTATTATTTATTAACATATTTTTGCAGTGCGGGAGAACGAAGAGAGAACTGCAGTGTATAGTACGGGCGGGGACTAAAAAATTATTCTCCCGCGTCCCTCGACAACCTCATCTAAACTTAAAATGCTTATAAATAAAAAAAAAAAAAAAAAAAAAACTGTTCGATATTTAACGTGGGGTAACATATATAATATACTGTATAGTGTATATATACACCAGGAAAAAAATATTCTCCGTGTCGGAGTTTGTTTTGGCGTACCTATATAGTGAAAAAAGAAATTGGAGATGAATTTATTTATTTTTAATACGATTTATTTGCATAAAAGTAACAATATACAATATACATACCTATTATATACACATTATTCATACCTAACCATAGAAATCGACTGAAAACGCGTTACCGTGCATACCCGGTTATTGGTATATACCTACGAGCCCGATTTGTTTTTTCAAATTCGTTATATAGGTATTACTATTATTATTATTATTATGCGCGTATTCCGCGGATTGGAGATAACGATGACGTGAACGCGTGGTAACCTGAAATCTTTATTCTTTCTAGGTCGCATACTTTTGATAGCTTATTGTATAGGAAATATATATATATGTTATATGCACACACAACATTCATTACATCATCGTAACTTTGGACATCATAATATTCAAGTGTTTCTCGTATTTATTCCTTTCGCACGGATAAACTGGATGTACGTACAGCTATATATATGTATTATATGTATAATATATGGTACATTGGTACATAATATATATACATATTTATTTTTTTTTATAAACTTTTTTTTTTCTTCCGATCCAACGCCCGTACGAATTTAGACGGTTTTTCCCTCCCGGCGACGGTGGCGTAACCAGGTGGGGTATTTATATAGGTGTCTTCCTGTCCCTTGACCATTTCTCGACGAGGAAAAATAAATTTTAAAACAACTACATTCCAACAATTATTATATTATCGTATTATATATTTGAAATATTGTTTTCTTCTATGAAAATAATGGCTGCACAATAATTTAACTTCAAAAAGTATGGGCATCACCAAAAGACAAATTAACCGAGAGCCCATGTTTTGATAATAAAATTAATTTGAACATTATACGGAATACTATATATATATATAAGTACTTTATAATTATAATATTTATAAGTATATGAGTTAACTTTTTAATATTTTTAAAAATCATTGAGAATTAAACGCATACATTTTAAAATTTTTAATAGTACCTACCTATCTATAATATGATAAATATTTCGCGAATCTTTGAATTTGAAAAACTTCCCGTAAAATGTATCTTTCATGGAGAACGAAGTGAATGATATTATAGAACTGAGTAAATTATATTCTCCGAATATGTCAAATGAAAAAAGACCGAATTGAAAAAATATCCCAGACTATATACACTCTATATATTATAACCTATACGTGTGTATATAGATGCCTAGACATAATAGATATTTTTGGTGAGAATATATGTATAATGTCAATTCTAATATTTATTTATAGCTTAAAGTTTTTTAAAATAGTAAATATAAAATACTGGAGAAATACTATATCGTCTAAGCTATATATTGAATATACGCAATTCTTTGGATTTTCGATTTTCTATCACAATATAATACCTAAATAACCAATAAGTATGGGAAATTAGTTTTTATACGTAATTAATGAAATTATAATGCATGCAATAAATCACAATGAAAATTGATTAAAAACAAAATTATAGATATTTTATTTTTTCCAATACTTATTAGGTATGAATTAGAACGATGATATTTTAGAATTTGTAAATCTATCTAAAAAAAAATATAAAAAAATGAAAACTCTTAATGATATAATTATTTAATATTTAAAAATCTACAACTGGTAACCACAATGACTTTTGAGTAGATAATGATATTTAGGTATGGCTATATATATATAGTTATATTATGTACGTATATTAGTAGGTATAGGTACATTCCCCTGTACGATAAAAAAAAATTTTAACTATAGGCCACTATTTGATAATACTTATTATCATTTATTATATTATATATTACAATCTATACATATATACAAAGTATGTAATATAGATAATAGATAATGTATTCATAATCTATGTCCCACGCAGATTTATTGCATATATGCTTTTTATATTCATGATTGAGCTATATATTTTTTATACCGCACTGTAATACCTATGTGAATATGTATCGCTATTTGCTATAATTTTGTTGACAGGTACTATAAGTATATATATACACGAAATATTTAATTTTGTACGAGTATCGGAGTATCTATAAGAGTGTTTTTGAGTAAAAAAAAATAAAAAAAGCCGGTCAGTAGGTTGTGGAAGCACTTCGCTCGTCGGATGTCAGTATTGGTAGATGCACTTCGCTACTGGGCAGGGTACTTTTGGTGGATGTATTGAATTTGAAAGCAATGATAAATCATTGCATTCAATAAAACAATTCTGAGCGTAGTTTCGGTGTAGTATACATAACTCATATCGATTTTTTATTTTATTTTTTAGTCGTGCTATTCATCATTGAAAATCACAATTTTTGCCCAGGTCTTAAAATCTCATTTTACCAACTATTTGGGCTTAGATACCTCAAAATTGATAATTTTGCAGAAAAAATTAAAATGACTATAAAAAAAAAATGTGACATCGGATTTTTAAGATTTTTTGAATTTAGTTAGAGTTAAGTATATTTAATACTGTATAAAATGTTCAGAACATAAAACCGAAAATTACCCCTTTTAGGACTTAAAAACCTCGAAAACTAAAAATGTCTATAAATAACCCAAAATTTCAAAAAAATTTCAAAAAACTTAATCAACGTAAATATATTACTAAATTAAATATTCGGTAAAAATTTCAAGATTATATAGTCATTATTTTTGAAATTACGATGAAATTAAAATTCTCAATTTTACAAAATCGTATTTTTCGTAATTTTTTGGTAGTTTTTGCTTACGCATTAAAAAACCATTATGAAAATCGAAAAATAACCTCTCAAAAGTACCAACTAGATGCAATTTGCTACGGAAACCGGGTATGAGTGTAAAGATCGGAGCTTTCTTTCTGGTAGAAAAAGTGTTTACAGAAAAAAAAAAAATAATAAAATAAAATAAACATCATTGTAAAACCATAAGCTTCCTCGCTACGCTCCTCAGAATCTAAAATATATTAAATTTATTTAATTAAAAGATGAAAATGACAGTTGGATAATGTAGAAAATGTATTTTTAATTATTCATTTCTTTTCGTTGTATAGTGCCTATAGATGATGTATGCATTATATACCATAATATTTTACAAATATTGTATGCTTATCAGTTTACAATGATAGTTATATTTGGTAAATGTGGTTACTCTGATTTGTATACCAATAGCGCTTAACCTAATACTGTTTACACCATCTCTATACACTATGGGTAAATATGAATGTAATAATGCGAGTATAACATTTTATAGTAGCACTCCAAATGACCGCAGAGAGCAAAATTCGATTTCGTTACGGTTACACTGCATTTTTATCACATGATTATTGCGTGATTCCGGATGATCTCTCGTGAAATGCACTATAGTATCTCCATTGGACATATTATTATACTGCTTTGTCCTTTAATAAATACATGTGCTATAATACGTTTTTCCTTGATGTGAGCATGATATTTGGTCGATACCACACATTGAAAACGCTTATCAACTCTAGTAGTGTTCATTAATTTTCATCTAAGATGAAAAATGATGTATTGAATTATCCATATAATAAAATTGTAAATTGTCTATAGTGCCTTTCTATTTTAGGACGGCAGTGTAATAGTTTATTTTTTTTACAAGTTATATTTATTTTTCATAATACATATTCGTCCAATTTAAAACTTATTTATTAAATATGCAATTAAAATAAGTAGATACTGTATAATATATCTAAAAACTTTTTAATATATGATATATGATGAAATCTTAAGGACAATACAGGGGGAACGTATATAAGCAATATTACGATAATGAAAAACCCCCGCTAAGTATATGTTTATTATATGAAAAACCAATAATCACACAAATAGCGGAGAAAATCGGCTCTCTAAACATCAAAAAGGCGGTATCCTTCGATGGCGATAATATTTTTTTTAAAACACGTCTGCTTCACCTATTTGGCAAGAAATCAATACGGTTTGTTATATTAAACGCTCACAAATATTTGACGTTAAAATAAATCATTTTTCATTTATTTTGTAAATGTTTTTTTTTTTACCAATATTATAATATAATATTAAAATATTTTAGTTGTTCCTACGTATAATAATTTAAATATTTATACAAAAATTGAGTTTGTAACAAAAAAAAAATAAAAAATAAAACTAAATCTATTTTCAGTTTCAGACATATTTCAGTATAAAGTATTTAAGTAATAATTTTAAACTTTAAAAGACTTTGTATAATATTCAACACTATTTTTTCAAACATCTATATTTATATATTAGTATTTTGTTTAAATTAAATTTTAAAATTATTTTATTCATAATCAAATATTCCATATGGAAATTTCTATTAAAGGATTTTGGTGTTAACGAATTAAAAATTTTAATTAAAATAAATATTAAATTGATTTTAATAAATGAGTAACATTTTTTTACTATTAACTTCAAACTTAATAATAATTTATCTTACAACAAACTAGCGAATTAACTTAAAGTTAATTATATACAGTAATTTATATAAACTTATTTAAATTTAGCTAAACAGAAAATTAAAATTTATTATCATGTATTTTTATATGTATTTTTTCTTATTTAACAAATAAATTCTTAACATGAAAATATCTAATAATGAGTTCCAAAAATGGTCAATATAAAGGTAATATTGCTATCACTTATCATATTGTAAACTAATGCTATATTTTGACAAATGTTTAGTGAATATTTTGTATATTTATTATGGTGAGTAATTAAATTATATTATAGTTATAGTACCTAGTTACATATTTCAGATTTTGAACCATGCAAGGTTTCTATTGGTTTTACAATAATGTTATGAGTTACATTATTTTTCGTTTTCTGGAAACAATTTTATGTGTGGACCGAGTCAAGTAGAAGTTTTAGAGTAAAGCCCTTTTTTGGTAGAAATATTTATTCTAAGTGGACCTTTTTGATTTTCTCAGTAGTATTTTATATGTAAAATAACTACCTTTTATCATGGATTTTTTTTATAAATTTTTAAAAAAATTAAAAATAACAAATACGAGTACGTCATAAAATTAAAAAAATAATGTTATCAGTAATATAATATTTAATGTATTGTATTACAATATTATTTTTTTTACTTATAATTATGTATTATATTACACCAAGTTCCGCACAAAATTGTCTAATTGAATACAATTATTTTATCTTTCTTTCAAATTAACTAAATCCACTAAGAGTATCCTGTCCAACGATAAAAGTGCTTCCACTCCCTATTATAACCATCTTTATTCTTTTAACATACCTAACATTACGAGTTATATAATTTCATATCTTTTAAAAACATACTAAATTTATTATTTATTTTGAAAGATAAATTCATATTGCTGGCCCATATTCTTAAATGTGTAAACGGTTTATCTTAATAATATTATTATGAATTGAAATTTTTACATAACGAACCAGTGGTGATGAAGTTTTAAAAGTATAGTCCGGCAATTCTAAAATTTGAAGAACTTAGCCGTCAGAGGTGGGACTAGGAATTTTACGCCAGGGAAAAGTGTAAAAATAACGTAAATAAGGGGGAAACAAGACAAGGCCGTCAACATTATCGGTACTGACTAAATACGAATATTCTTGAAAAAAAAAGTCACAACTTTCTGTTTTTCCACCCACAATCGAGTAATCCTAGTTTACTCTTAAAAATAAAATTAACGCTCTAGATTTCCTAGAACCCGACTTTAATATATACTTCGGCGCCTCTATAACGTAAAGTCGTATTACTGACAACTAAACAAAACTGGATTATACTTTCAAATTTTATATTATATTTTTTTCAGAATCCCTTCTGGATATTTTCACAATGCTTGTATTTATTTATATTGTAAACATTGTATTTTATATTAATTGTTCATATTTTTGGTGTCAATTTAAAATATTATGCTAATTGGATTTAAAATAATACGTGATATGTCAAATTTATTTGCTAAAAACAAATCATATGGGTAATTTTTCATTTATATATGTAGAAAATCAAGCGAGTGCATCCACCAATTTAACATCTGATGTCAGACTATAACATGTTATGTCAGATCACGTATCACACTGTGTCATTTACGAAATTTTGTTTGGGACAAAAGTTGGAGCATACACTACTTTTGGCACGTATCATTTGCTCACCACCAAGCTTTCAGCGAATAATACGTACTTATTTATTTTTATTTTATTTTTTGTTTATAATTAAATTTATCACTATAGGCAATAAGTAATCATATTTTTTATACTCTATTATATAATTTATAATATTTTATTCGATCGTTTTTATTAAAATATATGTTCTGTGATATTTATTAAAATAATCGATTAATCCAAAATGTCTATATAATAACCATTAAACGAATGAGTATCAAATTAAACCTATTATACAAATTACAAATTGTGAATGCTCAAACAGCACGTTTTTATTTCGAAACGAGTTTTTTTTTTTTTTATTATAAAGGTATGTAAGTAATAAAATCCGTTATACAATAATATAGTATACTATGAAAGGCCGAATCAAAGAGCTCTATGATCAAAATAATGTATTCAGGACTCATTGTGGTTGTATCACGTCAATTTAATATCACTCCGGTTAACGTTAAAATTTTGTGTCATATCACGCGTCACATAACTTGTCATATCAAGTGTCATGTTACTTTAGTGGACGAGCGGCCCATAGAGAACGAAAAAGGGTTTTATTGCAATATTTTAAAATTGATTATTCAATAGAGTGTCTTAAAAGATTTAATCTAGAATACTTCCTATATAATAAACGTGGCATACAGTACCATTTCCATTTTTCTTACTTTTCTTATATTAATGTACCTAAAAATCTCATTTTTAGCTATATATAAATATATATTTGAAATGGGAAAATTAATTTAGAACCATTGAAATACTCAAGTAAACAAATTCATTTTATTACTCAGGTTATAATATAATTTTGTTAAATTAAAATCAATCAGAGAATCACAATAAATACAATTTATAGGTATATGCAAATTTACTAAACGATTATTCTATATGATTCATATTTTTTTTAACATGCATGGTTTTTAACTAGAGGAAAGAATATTTATCTCAATATTTATTTTATTTGGTTAATACCAGCAAATTCAAAATAAAATGGAATTATTTTGAAAAATTTTGCCTATTTCAATAACTGATATAAATTAGACAAAATCAAAATTATTTAATTATAAACGACAATATAAATTACTATAATTCATAATTATTAAACCAACATATATAATTTAGTACAGGCTAACTAGTTGTTACCTACTTATAATCTTATTTTTTTTAATACTCTCGGCACATATTCTCTTCTTGTATAATATATATTTATTTTTATGACCAATATTGAAGTTTTAAAATTGTTGATTTTACAAAACATCATTTTAGCGAGTCACATTAAAACTTTGTGTTTTTAAAGAAAAAAAAAGAAGAATTATTAAAAAAAGATTTTTAACTAGTTATTTTAATCAAATTTACAATTTTAATACTTATTCACAATAAACGTTTTAAATTTGTAAGAGTACTGAGTAGTTCAAGGAGGATGGCTAGTGCTTTATTTAAGAAATCTGGAAAGGATATATAGCTTCTTTTGTCAACCATATTGCCACATATAAAACGTCCGACGGAGTTATAATACACAAATAAACTGCCATTTCCTGGATCTAAATTCGCCGGTCTGGAATCGATTAAGTTCTGTCCAAGTTTGACCGCTGGAGTGCCCTAGTCGAATCGTCGAACATCCCTTACACACGTGCTCGCACACCATCGTCAGTAGTGTACTGGTCGTCGGTCTCATCGCAACGGTTTTTGGCTTTGATTTCTTCCACCATGCGGATCGTAACTTTTTTCGCGACGCTTTTATTCCCAGGTGAGTACACGTTTCTCAACTTAAAACAATCGGGTTTTCATTCCATAATATAACATTTGATATACTTGTCGTTCGTATATTTCTGAAAATAGATAAGTTGAAAGACAAAAGATTAACACAGATAAGTGAAAAACTTTATAGAGTAAATAGTTATTTAAGCGGTACTTCAACTAATTAAAAGGATTACAGTTAAAATAAGATTAGAATTTTTACGATTAATTAGCAAGTGTGTGTAATTTTCCCCCGTTTTATTTATAAAAAATAACTTTCAGGTATTAATTACCAAATATTTTGTAAATTTAACTTAATATTTAACACTAATATAGCTTTTATTTGAGAATATAATAAGACCATTTATTACTTAAAAAGAATGAGATTTGATTTTTAATACTAAATATCGTATAAATAGTAGAAATTATGTTTTTAAATCATTAATTAAATTAATTAATTAAAAAATTACAATTATATTGAAAGGTTTTATATAACTATTTCTATTAATTAAATATAATATTATATTTGCAAGTAATTAACTATTCAACATTGTAATAACTTTGTCCATATTTTATTGTTTTGTACAATAGTTTAATAAAAATGCATGGCAAATTGAACTATCGATTAAAAAATAACGATAATTGTTCGTTCATTAAGTATTGATACAGTGAAAATAATACCAGTTAAGTCAAATGGTTATTAAATGATAAAATTAGTTATAAGTTATAACAGATAACTATTTTTGGATTAAAAAGTTTTAAATAAAATTTACTTTTGAACTATTAACTTTAGGTTTGTACTACTTAACTAAATAATAGACTATTTATATATTATTATTAAGAAAAGAAAAAAAAAATGCAAATAATTGGTTTATAAATTATCTATATAAACAAACATTGTTGTGGTCATATTTGTATACAATATCACAGATTAACTTACTTAAATTAAATATTTTCGAAGATTTTTTCATGGTTTCATATGAAATTATGACAATAACTCTAGTAATAAAGTTAATTTATAATGATTAAAAAAACCCTGTGTACAGTTTTAAACTACAATTTATAGGGAAATTAATTTGAAATTATGATGGAATATAAAAGCCATTTTTAATTTATTATTAAGCCTTTAACTCGATTAAATCATGACTCTATATTATATTATATAAAATATAAATCAATAACAATAAATAACATCAAATATGACAGTTATATTATACTTGTCAAATATACAGTTTTGTCATTTACATATTTAATATAATATACAACAGGTATATTATTCAGATCATATGGTATATTTAATTAAGAATTTCGTAAGGTTTCTAAATGTTAATAATTAAATATTTTGGCATAAATGCATATTTATTTACTGTGTAATAATGTTTTTTTAAAAATTGTTTTACAAATTTGAGATATACGTGATAAATTTTCTAAATGTCACTCTTATTTATTCGCATACAATTCATAATCAAAAACTTGAAAATTTTTTTCCGAAAAGTATTAGATTAAGAGGATGTTAGCGCAAACAATTTTCAATGAAAGCTCATGTTAACATTTCTCATTTTTAACAACTTAGAAGTATCGTAGAAAGATGAACCAAAAAATAACTTATAGATAACAATATTATCTAGTGCCGCAGTGCCTTATGTAGTTCTTTTTCGATATTTAACTTTTTTTAAGAGTTATATTTGTTTAAAAAATTCAAAAAAGTTATTTTTTAATAACTTATAAAACGTGTTTAAATGCACATATTACAAAATGGCTATGTAGGGCGCTAGATAATATTATTTATTATTTTATTTCTTTTTTTTAATTCTTCTACGATGTTTTTAAGTTGTTATAAATGAGAAATGTAAAAGTTTTTAATAAAATTGTATAAATTCATAAAAAAACATCCGCAATAAAAAAAATTAAACAGTAGGTAATCTAACCAATTATTATACATTTTTAAGATGCATATAAATAGTTTACATTTTTTTTTAAATTTTCTAAAAATTGAATAAATTGAACCCCTTAAAATATGCCATGCTAACATCTTCTTAACACATATTTCAAAAAATAATTTTGGCACAAATTTTTTTTTTTGGTACATTATAATAATTATTTGTGTTTTATAAATTACATCGTCCTACTAAATCCTATAACACGGATTTGTGTTTTAAAGATATCGTCATTATATTTTTGTATGTATAGAATAATATTATCAACGTTTTTATTTTGAAAATGTAAATATATAAAATGTCTATGTATACTAATAAGAAAATAATACTTAAATAAATAAAATCATAAAAATTAGTTTAATAGTTATAATAATAGGTATTCAAAGGGCGTTTTTAAGCTTTAAAAGAGTAAATAAAATAATAAACTAACTGTGGGAAATAAATTAATTATTTTAACTGATTTGAATACATAACATGGTAAAAAAAAAATCGTCCGATATTGTGAGTTCACGATTATCGTTATTAAAAATTATTGACGTAAAAATATGCACATCATGAAATAATATTTTATTATTCATATATTATTATAGTATAATATATTCGATACATAATGAAATATTATATATATGTAATATTTTATTATTATTTTAATAATCGTTTTAATAACTATTACCTAGCATTTTGTTGTTTTTAAAATGTCTAAGAGTTCATTTTACCTAGTTAGACTTACCACGATTCGGTTATAATTAGTGAGTTTTGAGTTTCTGGCATACCGATTTTAATCAAACTTAACCATCTGTGTAGCTTGCAATACAATAACTTCTAAATCAGTGGCGTCATTTCAGTTTTTGCTAGACTAGGGCAAAGACTTACTAATATGCCGACATAAAAAAAAATTCCCGAATAGTGCTCAGTAGTATAAATTGTGTTGTTCTGAACTTGGGAAAAATCACGAATATTAAATATTATGTAAAAATTAATAGGTTCTT
>JAIPRL010003121.1:0-50319 GCA_025469235.1 Pemphigus obesinymphae | reverse complement strand
CGGTCATAATCATCCCATTCATAGAATGTTACGCCAAGTAAACCTGTTAGACCATTATTAGCGTTATTTGGTTCTAAATCTTCTTTTTCTTTTTCTATATAAATATGTATTTTTATGTGTAAATAACGGTTTTATCACATTTAATTTGTTTTTGTAATCTTTATACATATATATACAATGTACATTATTATAATTGCCGATTGGCGTTAATTACAAATAAATAAATAAATAAATAAATAAATAAATAGAAGCCACAATATATCTTATAATACATTAAACAAATTAAATGAATCAATATTTTAAACAAAATATATAATTTTTGATTGATAGATCAAAAATATTATCAGTATTATCGATATATGATAAAATTATAAAAATGTAAACACGCACATCCAAAATAATTTCCGTGGTTTGTACGTCGCATGGAACCGCGCCGCATATATGTGTATATCGGCTAACTCGTTAAAAACTACATTTTTTATAAAAAAAAATGCAATGTAAAATATGCTAATTTAGATAGTACAAAAACCTTAAAATAGCTATAACTTCTAAAATAATTCCGACCCCTATAATCTGACTTCACCATCATTTTCAGCACTGCAATGTATAATTCATTAATATATTTCTTTGCCGAATAATGACTATATAATAATAAATCCGAAATGAAATTGTTTTGCATGAGGCTATTCATTGGAATGACATCGCTCATAAATCATAAAATTCAAATGACGACAATTTCCTATCTTCTACAATAATTTAAATGGTTTAAACGTTATTTTGGGTGATTTACACTTAAAAATACATTACTTCTATAGGGAATTACACCCAAAATAAGTCGAACAATCACAATTTTTTTCCGGGCAACGTCGGTTAATTCAGATAGTATAATATATACTATCATACATACACGTATGCATAAAGTACACGCATATACAAGGAAGTAACAGTTAGTAAACTATATGTAGTCGATTGTTATAAATATGAAATTGAAATTAATTTAATTCAATGTTACTAATTTTGATATGATTTAAAATGAAGAAATAGTCCCATAATTTATTTTATTTTCTTATATTTTTTTCATAAATTACTTAGGCCTAAAGTTATTAATGTTTCATTGTACGAGTACCTATGTTACATTGAACATAAAATGTATTGTTTACGGGGTTAGTATTACCCTTTGTTTAGTTTATATCAACAATTAACTATTATTTTTACATATACATTTCAATGGACTACAAAATTATTATTATATTATCATTACCTAACAAACGTTACAGTATGGCAGTACAGTTATAGTATACTTATTTGAATGACCAACTATAATTATTTAAAGTTTCCTCCAGTATTCTAGATTTTAAGAGAACAACCTATAGGTCTTACAATGATGTTTATTTTCTATTTTTCTGGAAATACATTTTCATGAAGATTTGTAGTAATTAAGAAGCGGTTTGAAATATCATAGTTAAAAAAATAAGACAGTTGAGTAGTATGAAATTTAGATAGGTACTATCATGTATTACGTACATTATCACCTTCCTTTTGATGTTGTTATAAGTTATCACTGGTCGATTAAGTTCGATAAAACCGACAAGAATATTATAATGAATAATTGATTCACGCAATATTCTGGTAAAACTAATTAATTTATATTTGTATATTAGCTTACAATGTATTTTATAACCTGCGAAGACAAATCTGGAAAGCTATAATTGATAAAGCAATATATAATGAAATATAAATGTTTTTAATACCTACTTTAATAAATTATTTAATATAATAGTCTTATTTGTTTAATAAAGTATTATATTTATACAATATTTTACATATTTATCAATATTTTTTTTTTTTTAAATAGAACAAAAATAAATTAAGTATAAAATAAAAATAATGTACTTTTTCATATTTTTGCCGGAAGTAAACAAATCCCACGACTGACTCAGATAGTACGATGTGGCAATTAAAAACACGTATAGGTTTATTTATTTTTAGCATCGATAAAATGCAATGAATGATTTATAGAATTATTTTAAATGATACTTTTTGATTCTTACTAATATTATATCTATTATTATACAGAGTGCTATCAGTAAGTGGAAAATATGAATATAGCATAATATAATTAAAATATATATTATAGGAGAAATTATATTAATTGATAATTTACAAATATGTAACCTTTGATGTTAAATTAAATGTTACAAATTAATTATCCATGTTTACATTGATGATGATTGTTTATTTATTCCAACGGTGTTGGTTTACTGAATATCGATAATACGTCATCATTTATTGAACATAGAGACATATTGAAAATAATTATAAGTTTTAACAGAGGTATTTGATTTTTTGTAGAAATATTAAAAGATGAAATTCATTTAAAGTTTTGATAAGTATTTATATTTTCAACGTATATGCGAATATCATTAAAAATATCTACCAAATTCGTTCTCGATGGTGGATACTCTCAAGAGGTGCTCTTTAAATTTAGAGGTAATTATTAAAAATAGGAAAATAACGAAGAAAGTTGTCATATAACTATTACATAGTAACTTACATATTACCATACTATATTGAGAACAAAATTATTGCATAATATTTATGTATGCCTACTAAGTACGCAGAATTCCGCTCGAAATCGTTTTATTATAAGACACTAATATCATACATTTATCTATCCTATGTATGGAGCAACATGTTTCCACACTCTACCGATTGTCTTTTTAGTTTAAATTTATATAAATAATTTGTATTAATTAATTTAATAAGTAATACGTCTATTTTTACAATCAGTTTTACTTGCATAATTATATTTGCGATGTAGGCAAATAAAATAGTGTTTATTTTCTTTAAAAATATTCCTAAAACATTAAATATACTACTTAAGTATCATATTATGTTTGAACGCGTTTGAATGCGATGCAATTTGACGATTGATAATTCACGTCAGAAGTATTTTAATTCACCATTCATGTTCCATATATGTAGGATTTGTAATTATAAGAGTATTAAATTGAAAACGCTTTTCAAATGGTCTTAAAGTGAAATGATATATAAGTTCAAACTATTTTATCGCCGAAAATGTTTTTCATTAATAATCCGTAAACGTCGTATATAATATATATATATAGGTATATTGTATATATATTCAAGTTTACCCAATGTCTATTAAATATCTAGTTCAATTTAAGAGACCAGCCAGGAAATGATTGTGGTTTTTTTAAAAGATTCTTCCTCCCATAATCTCTATTTATTAACTATTATAATCGACCAATGGATATTAATACAAATGTTCACAAAATCTCGATTTATATATGGTTGCCTACAAATTTTCTATCGTAAATGTATGAGTAGGTATTATATATTTTTTCTAAATGTCCTTAATATTTTCACAATCATATTGTAAAACAACATTTTTTTAATATTTTGACTTCCAATAGTTTGCTAAAACTTGTATTTTTCGAAAGATGTACTTATATGTAGTCTATCGTCTATAAACAAATCCAAATAGAAGTATTTTTCAACATAATTGCTTAATTTGTTAGACATATAAAGTTGAGCAAGGAGAATGAGTCATTTTCTTCAATTTTGAAATTATAATTATAATATTTATATAATATATACTTAATATATAGTATGTAATATATACGATTAGACCGATTATTTGAATATTAAATAGCAATAATTATTTATAATTAATTAGTTAATATTTAAGAAAAAAAAAATAAAGAATTGGAATAAAAATCGAACGAATCATTTTCACACAATTATATTAATATTCCAACGTTAGGCGAGACTATAGTAAATTGGTAACCTTATGATTTCAAAGATTCTCACGTTAATAATCAAAGGATAGAAAATCTTTAAATCGTATAGAAATACTTATTGTTTACAATACAAAGAATAATTTGGTAAGTATTCATATTTGGGAAATAAATACTTACCTATATATTTTTTAAAACAATTTTTGACATTCATCATCTTATCGTATACCTGAGGTAAGTTGAATTTTCAATGGTGAAAATTAATGAATTGACATTAACTATACTTAAAAATCAAGAAAATCCACAGTAAATGTTAAAATATTCATTTTTAGTAAAAACATTTTTGATGTATAAATATTGATTGAATGATTTAATAGGTAACTTAAAATAATGCTACATATGCAATTTTTAAGGAGTTCTGCAGGGGTCATTTTTAAGAAATTTTTGGAAGAATAAAAATCTATCAATTTAGAAGTATTTAAGTATTTACATTTTATAATTTATCTAAAAATTTTTATTGTTATGTAATCGGGATATTTTCGTTTAACAGGCATAAAAAATAGATACAATTGTGGAACTTTGAAAAGTTGGATTCAAAATTTTATATCAGATTTGAATTGGTCGGTTCGTTTTCTAAAGATTGATTGCAACAATTTTTTTTTAACATTAAATACTGAAATGAAATTAATGTTTAAAAAATATCGTTTTTATTGTTTTTAATCGTACTATGTGATAAATATGATGAACAAAATTAATAATATTTTAATCGCCTTTATCCATTCCTATTAGACAAATTGATTAATTATAAACATTTTTCATAATTGAAATCGGATTTTCAAAAGTCCCGCAATTGTGTGTCGTTAATGTTTTGTTGTGCGAATTCATCATCATTAAATATCTATATTAACTGAAAACTTAAGTTCAATGGAAAGAAATAACACTTTTTCATTTTTATTATTTTATTTTTATTTTTTTTTTCTTCTGTATTCATTTTATGACTAAGATTTTTTTTCAATTTTGTCATAAAACATCATCAATATAAAACTAAATAATCAATATTTAAAAAACTATAATAATTTAATTTCGATTTAGAGCCTAAATCTTTTTTTTAAATCGTTAATTTGTCGCATCAAAAAAACTGCGTTTATTTGACTTTTTCTATATGCATAAATCTAAGCGTATTTCATATTTATATACAAATAAAGATTGATGTATACACATTTATAAAGTAATAATTCGAATAAATAATTTAACTTCGATATTTCAAAAATTCTTACGAAAAATAGCGGAGAATGTTTATCAAAATACATTCTTGAAAATATGTTAGAATAAAACCACCAATTTATAGACAAAAATGCCAAAATTGAAATGTAATATGTATTTCCTAACAAAATGGCTATAATTAATTGTAAATATTGTTTAATATCATATTTCTTGATCAATTAAAAGCGATTCGTCAGCTTCTCTGACTCGTTAACATACAACAGTCTTTTCTAACTATTTATTGTTCAATTATTTTGAAAATAAAGCATAAATATAAATAAATGAGTTTATTATCATTTTCGTTATTTTTGTATTTCTTAAGTTAATATAGATTTTATTTTATTTCTAATATTTTTAGTTTTGTATAATTATACTAGTTATGAATTAAATAAAATAAAAATTAACTCAGACAAGTTTCAGATGACAAGTATTCAAACTTGAATTCATATAAATATATATAATACACTTTGAGTAATAACATACTAAAGATAACCTAACCTTTTGGGATTTGCCCAGAGGGACTATATCCCTCCTTAGCTCCTCCCAGTGGGTACCTATGAATGGTGGCTTTAAGCAAAATATAGTAACCAATACCACGAAGTGCTAGGTCCACTTCTTTAAGAATAATGAGTAGTCTAAAATTCAGTTTTGGACTACCTAAAAAAATTACTTTCAGCATGCTTTATAACTTTAGTGCACAACACATTTTCCCATCGGTCCAAACTCATTCTGACTGTTATAATATGCATTATGGCGATTCAAAAAATGTCCCCTCAATTGTTGTGCCCGTAATTATATATCATAACTCGAGTATTTATGTAACCACAATTTCAACTATGTTATTATTTTTGATTCACGGAAAAAACAATATAGGTAGTTATTCCACTATAATAACATATAAACTAAGAATGATTAATACTAACTGTAGGGATAACTATAATATTAGTCAGATTTACTACAAAATTAAAATATCTTTTATTATAAATATAAAGTATTTTAATTTTTTTTTTATAGTAACACAAACTAAAACTTTTAGTAATTATGTCTATAATTTTAAAGAAAATTACATTAAAAAAAAAACTAGAAAAAAATGCACAGAAAGCAGAAGAGATTCGAACCTAAGACCATTCGCATGAAATACATAACATCTAAATAAAGAACAAACTATTACCTTGGCTTGAATACCATTTGAAACTCCAATCTTATAAGTAAGGTAAACCAAACTGACTGCTGAAAATAATATATTATAAAATATAGTAAATATTAATAATTATTATATCGTTTTAGTAATTTCACCTATAAAATAGCAATTCTAACTATATATTTTATTTAACTATAAGATTTTAGTATTTATTTATTTGCGTGTTGGAGAGTAACACTGTAGGTTAAGCGTGAGTACAAAATTGTTAAGTAAGTAATGGTAGGATGTCTGATTCCAGTTACCACAATAAAGATTCGTTATAAAATGTACACGAAAAATAACTTATTTTCCTTAGTCAGTGATGTGTCTAAGTTTTGTGGGTAAGCAGAATCAGGTAGGAATAGGTAGGTAGATACCAGAAGCAAATGCCCGAAGTTAGCAATTTGTTACGGATTTTTAATAATCTCAAGCCGTTAAACAATTCAACGTCATGTTACAACTTGGGATGTCCTCATTCATAATACCGACTTCTTTTTAAATTTTTGTAATTATTTAAAATTTATTAATTGGTTTTCATTTGATTTCTGGTGGTCTTAAAATAAGATTTCTTGGGGGGTAAGCATTCGATATCCAGCAGGACTCTCTTTATTGAGATAATTAAATTAATTCAATTTTAAGTTTAAAAATTTAAAAATTTTTTTAATAAATTAAAAGAATCTATTAGGACTTTATCAGAATATCCTTCTATACCGGAAAAGAATCCTGTACATTCCCCGAAGACTACTGGTGTTAATTATACAGTACTGATTACTGGTGTAAGGCAATCCTCAGTTTTATGTTTAGGATTTATGTCTCGTATAAAAACCATATTACTATATTTAATAGGTATAATTATAAATAGTGTATAGTTATATAATATACTACTATAATATATTTCAGATATAATGATGTTGCTAAATTTATTCATTTAGCTAAATATATGTTTATATTAAATTTTTTTGTAAATTTTTTATTAATGAAATACTTGTATTTCATTTCTCTATATATTAATTGACAACTGATACACTAATCTAACATAATATATCAATGTAAATATAAACTATTCAATACAATATATGTTTTTTCTTATTTGGAGTAATCACTACACGCTAAAGTGTATGTTTTTTTATTGACAATAGAGTAATGGCTGTAATTCCAAGTTTCATCTCATTAAATATTTGAAGCATTGTTGATGGTTAACGTTACGGACACGCATGTAATAATTGATGATGTACTTAGAGTGCTTTTCAGAATTCAGAATATATTAATGAAATTCTGAGTTTCGTTGCTATATTATAATATAAGACTATAATATTATATATTTAAAAAGCTAAATTAAAATTGCCTAAAGGTATTTCTCGTATTTGCGTATAAAACTGTTGATATTTAAATAAAAAAATATTTTAATAAAACTTTATAATACTGTACATATTAAAACATAATATTTTTTATTTATGTGTTGGAAGTATTTAAAATTATTTACATTCTAATAATCAAATTAAATAAATAATATCTTTACATTTTAGTAAGTATGAAAAAAAAAATTAATTAAAAAAAAATATGGAAAACATGAAATATCCAAGATATGAATAAACTGTTGTTATATAAAAATCCTAAAAAGAAGAGCATATTGTGTGATTATTTCTAAAAATAATTTTAGATTCCTATTGGTACAATAAACCACGAATGATTGAAATAAGTTCATATTAAAAAGGCGTAAGATATTTTTCAATATTAAATTCAAACCTGCAAGAATTTTCCAGAGGAATAAGTATTTTTGATATTATATATGAGAACAATAAAGATATTTATATTCATAAACCTACTTACTAATAATTTTCGATATAAACCATAATTTTTTTTTCCATATAAATACTTCAATATAATTAATACTTTTTATTATTATTTTTGTATTGACATTATCCGTATATTATTAAAACTTAAAGAATATTTGATTATATTTACGATACTCAATCTAAGCATAACATATAATATATTTTTAAGCATTAGTAAGTTATAATCTATAGATAACCTATTCATTCTTGCCCACTGTCTTTTGGTAAATATAAAAATATGCGATATTTTTTTTAAATTTGAAACAAATTTAACCGACATAAAATTTAAATTGAAACTTTTTCCTAGGTATTGCATTATTCGCAAGGCGATAGAGCTGTATGAATTTAATAATAAAGTTTTTCTCGCAAAACACTTTTTGTGCATAAAAAATTATAAATATTTGATAATACTCTAAATGTAAATTGAAAAATTAGCAAATGAGATATATATAATATTATTATATAGATTTAGTTTATAGCATTTCATGGAAAAAGTATACAATTGACTATTTGTGAGTAAACTGAATAACTACCTTTTTAAATTATTACATGGAACTTATACAATAAAATTTAATTTTAAAATGAATTTAAATTTCTTGTACACTACTTACTTGTATTCTTGTAAGCAATTCTAAGTTTATTACACGTAATTAATACACGGAGAAACGTATAACATACGTAGAACATTAGTTGAAATATAGAATATATCGATAATGTTTTTGAGTCAAAATACCAACATGTCACGTATATTATTAAATATTAATATCGTATAACTATTAAGTGTATATATTCAATAAATGCATGTATTTTTCGTAAAATAACCGTTTATAACTAGTATAGATTAAGAATATATGCTGTATACAATTAGTATAATACACGAATATAGTTCGTACATAATTAGTAAAATAGTTGAATATATTTCGTGTAAGATTAGTATTAGATACAACATATTATTTTGTGTATAATTCGTTTAAGATACGAATATATTTCATGGATAATTCGTTTAAGATACGAATATTTTTCGTTCATTATCAATGTAAAATATAAATATTTTTCGTGTATAATTACGAAATATATATGCACAAGGAAAAAATCCGAGAAGCACTTCGCTCTTTGGGTAAGATACCGATGATGGATATATTGAATTCGAAAGCAATGATAAATCATATATCTTTCTCAAAAAATGATTCTGAACGAAGTTTTGGTGGATATATTTGACAATTACTACAGATTATACTAATAATATAATATAAATGATAATATTATATAATATAATAAACAAAAAAATGTTGAAAAAAGTGTAAAGAATTATTTACTTGTATTAGGGTTTCGAACCGAGAATCCTACACATGACGACATAGTCTGCTGCCACTAGACTACGTAGACAAGTGTTTTGTGACAAATAAAAAATATTCTTCTTAAACAAATATGATAAAGTCGTTGAATTTCAATTTGATATAACTTTAAAATAAAGTTTAACCGCCAAATTCTGACTTCACCATTATTTTTTTGATAACGAAATAAGTATTAAAAAAAAAAAATCTAATTTTCCTGTAAAGTTAAAATGGCTATTAAAAATTATTGTTTCGACAGATTTTTAAATTTTTTTCTTTGGTGTAGCTAGAATGATGTAATTTTAATACTATATTAAATTTTCAAGTGTTTAAACCAAAAATTAAAACTCTTATAAATGACATGACTCAATACTGAAAATTGCTATAAATAGCCCAAAATTAGGGAAAAAATTTCCATTTCAAGTTTATAGATCCATTATTTCCCCAAAATTCTAACACATTTCATATTAAAATGCCAACAAAATAAAATGGGTATTCAAAAAAATTTTAATTGCTATCTATTCAAAAATATTGTACGTACCGATTTTAAAATGTTTTGTGTGTTGCTAGAATGGCATATTTTTAACACTGTATTAAATTTTCATATCCTAAACACTAAAATTAAGCTTATTATGAATAAATGTTCAAAATTTTAATATTGCTATAAATAGCCTCAAAATGGGTAAAAATTGTTCGAAAATTTATCGTATTAATATTTTACGTGTATACATTTGTGGTGAAAACTTCATGCGTCTAACATCTATATTTTTGGAGTTATAAAGAATTTGAGCACAATTTATTGTGTATTTCGATTTTTACTTGTACTTCCGTATATGTTTACTTTCAATGCCGTTCGGGTAATGTATTTATTTTTTAATACACTTAGGACAAACCGATGACGTCATAAAATACAATTACCGATGTCAATTAATACATTTATATTAATATAAATCAACACTTACCTATACAATCTGAACTTTTATTAATGAAACATAGTTTTATACTCTAAAGTGATCAGCTACATATAATATTTAAAAGAAATAATGAGATGTTGTGAATAATGTCTAACAAGGTATTTAACAAACCCACCACAGAGTATAAAATGACAGTTTTCTTTCAGTAACAAACTACAATCGAATTCTAATATAATATTTTTTTATGTTGTGTAAGTATAATACTGCTTCTACTAATTACATTACATATGATTTGTCTTCCCTTACTGAGTAAAACATTGTAAAATTGTGACCTATAAATGTATTGAATATGTTCAAACGACTAATACTACATATTATTTATCATGAAATAAACAATAAATCACGGGACGTAATACCCACATCTGCTGTTACCATTTAACCAACTGATAATATACGAAATATATATTCGAAATTGTGTATTAATTTTTAATATTAGAGTAAGTTGACCTATTATCAAGTATAGGCGAGAACATTATCCATGATGTAGTATTGTAAATTTTTTTATGAAATTACAATTTTGTAAAGAAATATAACACTTTTTTAATAATTTCATTAATTTTAATAAATATTTTAAATCTTGAAAATGTAAGTTTCGAAAAAAAAATACGACACTACGATAGTGCATGCTTTATAGTTGGAGATGGTAATAGTTAAATTTAATATAATATTAGAAATAACAAAGTTGTGATAAAAATTCTGAACGTAAATTTCGTATGTTTAATAATTTACAAATACCTACTTGTATTATGAAAGGTTCTAAAGTACAGAGTTTTATATCTATGCATAGAATCTCTCATTGTATTATTTAACGAGTTACACAGAAGTAAAATAGTTTTTTCAAGTACAATTTAAATGAAAACTGATTGACCTTATATCAATTTCATGGAAAGAGATAGTATTAACAATACGTTTTTAGTATGAAAGTTATTCTTCAACAAAATTAATATATATAAATGGAATTGGGCTATCACAAATACATGATTCAAAGGTACAATTAATTTATCAAGATACATCTCAGATAGCAATTGGAATATATAAATATTGTGAAAATGTGTTTTTTAATCTATTTTAAACTATATTTCCAAAAAACATTGTGGTATAATGTTAAAAATATTTTATAATCAAATATTGCAAATTTAATATTTCAGACATATGCGTTCAAAATATGTTCACTATAACATTTAAAATAGCATAATAATATGAATATATTGTTATATTGTAACATAATATTTTGAGCAATATTGTGAAAATATTTGCATTTAAATATTTCAGATATGTGTATTATTCAAATTCAAGTTAATATTAAAGAAGCCAGTCAGTAGAGGGTGGAAACATTTAGCTTCTTGGGTATTTTATAATACAACCAGCTACCACTAGACTACGTAGATCATTGTTGTAAGATATAAAAAAATATACTTCTAAACAAACATGATAAAATCGTTAAATTTCAATTTGATATAACATTATTAATATCAGGTCTGACCGCTAAATTCTGACTTCAACAATATTTTTTTGATAAAAAAATGCATATTTAAAAATAATCTAATTTTTCTGTAAAGTAAAAAAGATATACCTTTTATGAGTTAAATGTCTCGACATTAAAAATTGCTATAGGTAGCTCAAAATTAAGTAAACATTTTCAAAAGTTGTTTTGCCTTCATAATGTACGCACTTCGTATATACGTTTTTGGTAAAAATTTCAAGTTTATACCTAGGTCTATATTGTTTCTTCGAAACTCGAACAAATTTCATGCCGAAATGACGAAATAATTAAATGAGTGTTGAAAAAAAAATTTAATGTCCATCATAAAATATTGTTGGTACCGATTTTAAAAAAATTTTTAAGTAGCTAAAATGGCATATTATTAACACTATATTAAATTTTCAGGTTAAAAACTAAAATTAAGCTTTTATCGAATTAAATGTTTAAAATTTTAATATTGCTTAAATAACCTAAAAATGGGTAAAAATTTTCGAACATTTTTTGTATTAGGTAACATTTTACGTACCTATATACATTTGTGGTGAAAATTTCATGAATCTAGCATGAATATTTTTGGAGTTACAAAGAATTTTACCACAATCGTGTTTTCTGATTTTTATGCAAATTTTTTAATAGTGTTTTTCTTAAGCGTTTATCGAAAAAATTAAAAAAAAAAAAAAATCGAAAAATGACCTGTTTAAATTACCAACTAGATATAATTTGCTACTAGAAAATAGTACCACATGTAATAATCAAAGCCCTTCT
This sequence comes from Pemphigus obesinymphae, assembly GCA_025469235.1. Classification (NCBI taxonomy): domain Eukaryota; kingdom Metazoa; phylum Arthropoda; class Insecta; order Hemiptera; family Aphididae; genus Pemphigus; species Pemphigus obesinymphae. The sequence continues at coordinate 37,724 of JAIPRL010003121.1, read as the reverse complement.
TCTTAAACATTATTTGTTTACAGACATAAGGAAAAAAAATTAAAAACAAACACATCATCTTTAAACCAATACTACATTTCTCGCTTCCCTCAAAATATAAGAAAAAACGCAATTTGAAAATATTATGAATTTCTACTTGAGCAACATTGTGTAAATAAGTGTATTTCATTATGCTAATTGGGCATTTTATTCATATTTTAAACAATATTTAAAATTACATTTGAACGTAGTGTGGAATTTATAATCCGAGGAGGGACAAGAGAATACAGATCTGGTTATAGTAAGTTATTAAGTTAAATAGGGTAGATACGTGCAATTTAAATACAAATAAAATTTCGCGCCCGTGAACAGTTTAATTAAAAAATCCTTTCATAGCGGTTGTCTATATATGTCATTAAAGAAATATTCTCTAGAAATGTCAACGTTTTACGATCAATAGTTCGGGTTGGGTTTTGGTGATTTTTATAGATGTATAGATTATGTGATCAAAACATCTCAGCGGCTGGGTAGTGAACTCGCTATACTCGTGTATGTAATATTCTGTAGTAGCTGGTTCGATTTCAGACGACGAAATGGAAATATCTTTCGAATTTCTATCGCCAACCGCCACGAGGAGAAAAAGTCATCGTGCAAAGAGAGGGTCTCAAACAACCGTTTTGTCTTTTTTCTCTCCCCCCTCCCACCACCTTTTGCATATCAATGTTGTTAATATAATGTTTTCACAATGTTTCAGTGAAGGGTTGCGGCAATATGAAATCGACCATATTATCTCATTGCTGTGTTTATCTACCATGGATATATTGTCAAAACGTTTTGAAAATATTTCTTACATAAAAAATAAATATTACATACATATTGTAGCCATTTTAATATTTGTATACAATATTCTAACAACATTTCTAAAATATGTAGGTAATTGCTATCTGTAATTTTATTTCAGTGGCATGAATTATTGTTCTATTGTAGATAATTATATTCATAACATTTTTTCTTCCAATCTAATAATATTATAAGAAAAAAACAATTTTGATAGGTATAATAAATAGATTAAAGACATATATTGTGTTAAATTCAATATCGATTTTAATATTTTTATAGAGAAAATACTATAGATTCAATTTTATGTGTATTGTTAATATTAACATAAACTCATGATTTATTCTAGATTTTAATAATTGAATTGTGTTACGTAGGTAACGTAACGTATCATGTACCGAAATGTTAACGCGCGTCAAAAATTATTTTCCCGTTACATATCAAAATGTATATCGAAAATAAAACTGTGAAAATGTAAATAATTTTGATACCAACTATACAGGTATATACATATATACATAAATCTACTAATCTTAGGTTAAATATTTTCATTTTTATGATTATAATAATATTCTAACCAATATTATTATATTATAATGTAATGTATTTTATTTCTATATACTATATTGTTATTAATTAATGTTATAAGAATTCTTGAACATGATATTTTTACCTATCTCATAAATACAAATGTAAAAATCAAAATTAATATTTGATATAATAAAATAAATATATTATTTAGATTTTAGAGTATCTTATACAATGTATCATGGAACTTGTATCTAAAAATACAAAATAAATTGTATTAAAAGAACAAGATACAATTGTTTAGTATTCTATTCAACTCTTCTTCTGAGAAGATAATATAAAAAATGTATATATAAAAGTACCATTAAGTTCATTCGTACCACTAATGAAACGATTCTAATCTAACGTAAATATTATACGTTTATATAATTTTTTTTTTAATAAGAAAAGTGGAAAAATTATATGTTATATATATATATATATATATATTGTATACGTTTCAACCACAAAAACGTCCTCCCAAATATTATCAAAAAATTGGAATCTTTTATATACTAAAACCACATAATATTATATTTAAGTAATAATAAATGCTCTTTATAGAATTTAATTAATTGTTTCAACTAAAATGTACACTAATTACCTTGTAGTAATTATACTACGATGACGAGTTTGTCTATCACAACAACACTAGCATATATATCTATTAACGCATTGAAATGTTTGTGTTTGAAGTTTATAGTATGACTGATCGGTGTAACTATTGTCATCACAGTTTTCTTCGTTCGTAAACGTGTTTATTATATATTTTCTTCGTGTCCATCGTCGACGTCGTGTTGAATTCTAATGTGTTTAATTGTTTCCTTTCTCCTCGCGTCTTCTCTTAATAACAGTTTATTGTCTTTTAATTGTACGCCAAGCATTCATATTCGTCGGACTTGTCAATGAGGACAGTCCCACGATGACTACTCAGGAATGGAATCGAACACAAGTGGTCATTTTCGTTTTTTAGGTTTGAAACGATGGCTTGTTTTACACGAGCAAGGTTATTATGTTTATATTACGTGATTTTTAAAATATACAAACAGTTGTTTGAAATTCGTCAATTACAGCCAATATGTTACGTGATTTAAAAAAAAAATGCTACGTTGCAAAATATATAATTTCAATCAACAATATTGCTGATAAGTTATAATAATATATCAATAAGTCATTGGAAATTTATTGTTATCCAATTAAAACTAAATTAATTCAATGTATTAGGTAATATTTATATTAAATCGTTTAAAATGTTTTTGTTAATTGTCTTATTAGTATAGAAAGGTCTTCAATAAATAAAATATATACAACATTTTATAAAAAATTCCACATGTTTAAATAGTGTAAATAATTATAGTTAGATTAATTAGTGAATAAATTATTTACAAACACTAATTATATATTTACATTAAAATGTTGAAAACTGCATTATAAAAAACGAATATAGATAAATTATATTTTCATACTTACTACATTAAATCGAATTTTTACATTTTTAAAACATAAAATACGTCAAATCATTTCATACTCTCGTATGTGTATACTTATGATCGAAAAGAATATTTTTATATTAACAATTTAATATAATTACAAAATAATTTGATTCAACATTATTGTATTATTTATGTTGTTAGATCTACTATATTTGGTACGTATATAATATAAACAAAATTATTCAGTTAAAAAGAATTACTTCGATATGTAACTCTTTCGATAATTTTTTACTTATGTATTCATTTTCGAATACAAATATTAAAAAAATCAACTTCTCTTTTTGACATTATGTATGTAAAAAATAAAAATTTTAAATAAGTAGGTAATGTATAATTTCGAACCTCTTGATACTAAATCCGAGATTAGTTCAACTCGCAATTGTATGTACATATTTAAATACATATAATTATTAATTATTGTACATAAACAATAATATTGCTATGTTATACTTAATACAATAATATTATGATATAGTAAGTCTATTAAATATATAAATATATATGCATTTTGTATAAAGGTTCATTATTGTTTATTAATTGTATTAGTTCACTAAACCCCTAATAGTACTAAGATTAATAATTCTTTAGGCATATAATTCAATTTAGATATTACCTTAATTATTATCATTACTATCATACTAGGTATGGATATTATTTAAAAAATATACATTTTCATTTAGATATTAACAATATGATTTAGAGTTAAAATTTTTACATTTATATCAAAATAAATAAGAATAATTTCTTTATTATGTGTGTATGCTATAATATTTAAACTAATTAAATAAGAAAAATTAATTAAAAACATAGTTATTTATAATTTTACACAATTTACTTATAACAATAATACGAAACAATAATAAAAACATGTCAAATAATAGTAAAAATCAAAAATATAAAAATTAATTTTTCCGTCTTATCTGAATATATTTATCTTTCACTTGTATAATTGAAAAAACAATGTAATAATTAATTGTGGTGTAATATACATCTATTATTCTGTTTAAAAATTTAGATTCTGACAATAGCGAAGATTTTATTGGTTTTACAATTATGTCTATGTGATATTATATTAATTAATATTTATAAATTTGTATGTAATATTTTTAATAGAAGTAGTTCAGTAGAAGTGTAAAAGTAATCAGTTTTCTAATACAAAGTCGTTCTAGTTGTTATTTTAAAATGGTAATTTTTTGATTTCCCTAGAAGTTTTCTTATGCGTAAAGAAAAATTACCTACGGACTTTAATGAAAAACTGTTATAAATTTGAAAATTATAATGTAATACAGTTGAAATTTACAGAAAAAAAAATCAACACTTATACTGTTGAAATCACAAATACATCATAATATTTAAGCCACTTTATAGTTATTTTTATAAAATTCGTTTTTTTGTGCATATATACGAATTTCTACTCTTTTATGGTAGATAAATGTAATGTTTATGTAATATTGTGTTATCACATTTTAATAATATGGTGATTACTGTGTTTATAGGTTAAAAACAATATAATATACAGTTGTTGTAGCATACCGTATATTTTACATGTGTAACCGTGTGTTTTCTATACAATAATTAATTTAAATCTAAACTAATCTAAGTGTTCTCATATATTACAGTAAAAAAATCGGTAAGAATTTTTATTTTTTTCGGGTAGAAATCGAATATGATTCCTCCGGTAAATATCATTCTCATGAAAAAGTGTTTGTAGTTCGTATATGAAAAAAGTGAACTTTCAAATGTATTAGAATTTTTTTTAATAAGACGTAAAGGAAAACTATAAAAAATAATGAAAAAATTATTTATCAATGCATTCAAATTTAATGCATCGCTACTACCAGTATCCTATCCGACAAGCAAATACCACTTTCACCCATACTGATCGGCTTTTTTAAAATCAATTTTTGATCTATGTTTGGCATTATATATATTAGGTATTTTCTTATAACGTAAAATATGGGTACGTATAATTTTTTGAAAATAGTTAATTATTTTGTTTTTTTAATAATAAATATACGTATTAATTATTTGTATACCTTCCTATACCCATTGACTATTATCAATATGTGTTACTATTCTGCTGAATATAGTATATTTTAAGAAATAATTCTATACTAGAATACAATATTGTTATTTTTGGAAAGTATGAAAATATCTTTAGTGGGAAATTCATTGCGTTTCAACCAATTATACGCCCTTGAACCCAAAAAACCTTAACACTATTGATATCTATACCCGGGAATACCTGTAATAAAAATACTGTTGAGTATTGGTGTTCATAAATTATTCCCAAATTCCAATACACCAAGTCGAAAATATACATTTCGGCATTGAAAAATAAACTATATAATATGATACTCATCTACATGAAATTTCAATACCTATTTATTATTTCATATACTCATCTAGATATTTCTTTTAACTTAAAATCTACCGAACACCCTATTACGCAAACGATTTGCAAAAAAAAAATAAAAAATTACAACGTTTAAAATTTTCCCCTGTATTGTTACTGATTTTAACTGGACGGTCGATGTATTGAATGCATTTACTTATAGACATTTAATATTATAATAATAAACATTATGAATATTTCGTTGATATTGTAATCAGGTATGTGCGGTGTAGTACACGTATATACTGGTGTCCATATATAGTATCGAATATCGAAATTATGGTCATGTACCTTTTTTTTTTTTTTTTTTTTTTTTTCCCGACCGTTGAATAAAAAAATTAATAAAATACAAACCGTACCGTTTGAAACCGTCATAAAACGTGTCGATAAATTTAGAAAAAAAACGAACTATAGCATTACGACGTAACTAAAACAAAACGTTTGTGTCTGCCAAGGCCACGTTAATGAACAACCGCGTCCGACTCTTGTCACACCTTCATTGTATACGTTCTACACACATTTATATAATAGGCGATAGGCATATGTGTATATAAGGTACACACATTTTTGCCGGCGTGTTGTTATTATTATTTTGACCCCGTAAGCTCATAATGATAATACAAATAATGATAATATAGTAATGATAGTATATTATATGATAATATATAGTTGTATATAATAATCGCTTGTACGCATCGACGGGATTAATTACTGTCGATCACTGCAGCAGCCGTGCCGGTGTTTTAATTAAAAGTCACGTCAACTTCATAATCCATCGTCGTCTCCGTTAAAAATGACTTGGTCGTTTGACGCACGTTATTTCCTATTTTTCTCATCCTGGACTTTTTTTTTTTTTCTGTTTGGGATGGGATTGGAAACGCCCGCTCACATCTTGATCTAATTAACGACGTGATAATTGAAAAGTATAAATAATTAATAATCTTCGTGTTATGTACCTAAATCATTAAAAACGCATAAAGATACGAGTAATTACGAGTGAGGAAATATATTATGTCCAATTGACTTCAACGGGAATATAAGACACTAATGGTGGATACATATTCAATTTTAATGTTACGATGATCACAATATTTTTTGGCTATCAAACGATTCTGAGTTCTGTGCTGTTTATATAAATATGACTGTTGCAAAAATATTTTTAAAAACAAATATGTAAACTTTTTTTCATTATAAATATAACTTATACACAACAATATAAAAGAAAATAATATATACTCTGTGAAAATGGAATTCTATCCAACAATCAGGATTATTTTATTATTTCGATTTTTAGTATTTTCTTACGCGTTTATCGAAAAACTATCAAAAAATATACACATATTCTACTGATAAAAAAGTACCCATACAATATACATATAATGATTGGATTAACCTCTTTTATCAAACAGTTATTTCCATAAAAAAAATAAAAATAAACATTCATAAACTGCTATGCTTCAAGAGATGCACGTTTCTAGAGAACAGAATTATTTTAGCATACAACCACATCTATAAAAAATTAAATATCTTAAGAGCATCAAAATTTTTACATAAGCGATTTTCAAAAAAAATTATTGTTAGTTGAGTTACAAGATTTTTAAAAAAAGACAATTCTAGGAAATTCAAAGTGTTATAAATGGACTTCTAAATAATTTTATCAAAAATCGCCCATGTAAAAATTTAGATTACTTTTAACATTTAAAATTTTATAGAGGTCATTAAATACTAAAACCACTCAGTTTCTCAGAAACGTGTACCTCCCGAAATACGTTTTTTCTGGTTTTAGATTCTGAGGGTAGCGAGGGTGCTAGTGTTTTTACAATGATGTTAACTTTTATTTTTATGTATTTTTTTTATTTTTCTGTAAACAAATTTACTGCCAGAATCACTACTCCGATCTTTACATGTATACATGGTTTCCTGTACCAAATTTTATCTAGTTAATACTTTAAAGAGGTCATTTTTCGATTTTCTCAACAATTTTTTAATGCACAAGGAAAAACTACCAAAAAATGAGGTAAAAACGGCAAATATACGATTTCGTTAAATTCAGATTTTTTATTTCTTCGTAATTTCGTAAGATCATATTTATTTCTACATTTGATCTTTGATATAATGTTAAATATAGATAGGTACTGAGTATATAACTAATATTAAGAGTTATGAATACTACACCGAAGCTACGCTTCGATTCGTTTTATTGAATGCAATAATTTACCATTGATTTCAAATGCAATACATCCACCAAGAATATACTGCCCAGTAGCGAAGTGTATTCATCCCTACTGACACCCAACTAGCGAAGTACTCCTTTTTAATAGTTATTTATTAATACTTCACAATAAAAATATGTTACCGTTATATGACGTTTTGTAATTACTTCTGAAATATATTTAAATATTTTTCAATCACGAGTTTTTCATTTTTCTAAAAATGTCCTTAAAATTGTCTATATAAAACCTCTTAAAAAGCGGGTGTAAAGCGTCCTCTTAAAAACAATATCTCTAAAGTTAAAAAATGTATGTATGTGTAATATATTTTTCATTATTTATGCAATTAAAAATGTATATATATATTATATATTTTTTTATGTAGTTACTATTTTATTCCTACTACCTATATAATTTATGGATTTATAGTATTTATATTAAAATTTATTAATGTTCATTTCAAATAATATAATTTATTTATTTTGTATTGTTTATATATACCATATATCTTATGTATAACACCCATGTATACCTTTATAATATAAATCTACATTTACATTTTTAATAAAATAATTATAGTTATATAATATTATTTAAATTATTTATAATATTTCATGATTATCTATGACTATTGTTCTTAATATTATCAATATTTGATAATATTTGATATTTGACTAAATAATACAAAAATGAACATTTTTGTAAAAACATTATTACATAAAACATGTTATTGGCTAAATTCCGGGTTCTTATTTTGTTGTTATTAATATAGAATAAGATGAAATGAGCTTTACATTATTTAATAAGTAAATATTAAAATCCAACGAATAAGTTGAATATGGATATAAGTTAGAGCATGAGCAGAATTTGAGATGAGGCCACATTTGAAGTAAATCTTATAAAAATAATGTATTTAAATCAAAAATGGTCCAAAAAATAAAGTAACATTCAACAGTCGATTGATAATGGATTAAAAACATGTAAAATATTTTAAATTAAAATGTAGAAATGGATTTGTTTTATTTATTATTATTTTACAACTACAATGACTGGAATCATTAAATATAATTTTCTTTATTTGTAGTTATGATATAGTTTTAGTATAATATTGAAAGGACAGGTGAGAAAAATTCTACCATCAGTATTTTTAGTACAGTTAATATTTCCCCTTAAAAAAAAAAAAAAAAAATTGAACTGTTGTATTTAATTTATATTAAATTAAATATATTTTTTTTCGTTAAATCTGTTTAATTAGATTGCTGATTCGAGTATCTTAAATTTGTATTATTAACAGACATTGGCTCAATATAGTAGAATTTTAAGTGCTGGAAAACTGTCAATATATGTTAATTTGTATATATAATTTAAATTTATCAACGTTGTTTTAAGAGATATAATGTCTTATAAAATTCTAAATTTCAAAAAAAAAAAAAAAAATGATAAGAAAATATATAGGTAACGATTTTGAATATTAAATAAAAAAAAGTCTGAGAAAAACAAATAGGCGGAATGGGATTCGAACCGGCATACGCGTATCGAAAATTCATTGCCGTTCCCATCAAACTACAAAATCGAAGATTAAATGTTCGAAATATTTCGTAATTAAATTATTCAGATAACGGACGACACCGTAACGTATATCGACAGATAATATATACGCGTATTCTGAACGAACGTTCTGGTCGTTCGGGGACAAACGGTAGAAAAAGAAACGTCCAATTGAGTGTTAAAACGTCCGGGAAACTCGAATCCGAAGTCTGCGGAGTCGATTAAAGGGCTTACAAAAGTCACTAAAGCCGATTTCGGAAGTTCGGAGCGATAATACGACGATACAGAAGAACGTCGGGTAATAACGGATATCAGCGTGTTGGTAATCGCATTTTTTCTTCCAGGCGTCAAAAGCTCAGAGAAAAAACGAAAACGCAGAGGAACAAAAGGCGTAAAAAACTCAAAACGACCGGAAAAGAGTTTGAAAACGGTAACGTGTACCGTTAACGGAACACGCGTCGAATGGCGGTGAAACCGGGCCTGGGAATTAAATTTCTATAAGAGGTTTTTCTCATGGAAAAAACGGGTAAAAAAGTTAGCATTATATATATATATATATATATATAAGACTTAATGTTGTTATCATTAGGTATATAAAAATTTAAATCAGCAACAAAATAATACATTTTTATAATTCATTTTAAGTCTAAAATTGTTTAACAATTTTTGAAGATTATCATTATTTTTTATTTATTAAACTATTACAAAGTCATATTTATATTATATTTGCCATTGAAAAATCGGGGTGCATGTTATTAGTTATTAGAATATTCAAATTGTTTGCCTACTAATGTAGTGGCAATTAAAATTAAAAACTTAATCTCGATAGTATTATAGATTTAAAAGTATAATTGTAAATATAATATTTAAACAAATATAATTAATATACAATGTAATAAATAATTGAATATAATATAGTACATAATATGTAATATGTATAAATGCAATCTAATTTAAATACATTTAATTTTTAAATATACCAAATGAAACATACGAGTAAGGGAAAAATATATTATATATTCTAATATATTATTTTTTAATAACCATAAGGGATAAATCTGCTCCTCTTTTTTATATTTATAAAATAAAATAATTATACCTATTGGAATATAAATATTACATTTTTCCTTTTATAATAATATAATAAAGTGATTTTTTCTTCTTAACGCAAATATATAAATATATATGTATATGTAATCAATTATGAAAAGTGATATGGATTAAGCAATAGTTGATCTAACTATTTTCAAAAAAATAAAATATTTTCGATTTTAATAACATATTATAGGATATTTAGATATCAGGGGGTGAAAAGTAATTGTTCGAGTGAATCATAATAATGCCAATTTAATTAAAATCTTCGGTATAGGTACAAATATAATCAACTGAAATTTTTCAGCACATAATGTTGATTTTGGAAACATTGGGCTTATTACTTTTAATTTGCCCTTTAATGAGTATTTCTACTTTATAATTTATTTTTAACCTGGCCATATTCAGAAAAGGATACTCCAGCTAAGCCCTCCAGCGTTGCGATTTAATGGAAATAAGTGAATAATATTTAAACATTTAAAAATTAAATGGACAAAAAGCTATTTAATGATTTAAAGTGACTGATATAAATTATTAAAGAGGTAGTATCGTGAAGGAGAAATTAATGAAAAACAAAATAATATTCGCATTTAATATACTATTCACGATAATGTAATCGATGTAGATTTTATAAAATTTAATTTCTACTAAATTATTTATAATATATATATATATATTTATAATAATACTTATACTTATAGTTATAAATAATATATAAAATATACTGTAAATAGCGTATAATTATTTTTAACTATGATTATGATTGGATACCATTTTTACCTACTTATCCTATTTTTCATATCTAATAATTTAAGAAAATATTAAAAAAACTTCAAAACATATAAATTGGTCTGTTTTATATACTTGCGCTTTTTTTTTTCCAAGTTTCGATAAAAGACTTTAAAGATAGGCAATGATGGGCAATGTATAATAAATTTAACTTTTAACTTAATTTTTATAATTGAATTTTGTTAATTTAACTTATTTACTGAATTTATTTTTGGGTATATTACATTTTAAATAACGAGTTACTTTTAATTAAAACTGAGTTAAGTTAATTTTGAAATAATCGATACATTTTTGATTTTATATTCTGTCTATTGTCAAAATGGTTGAATAAGAATAAAGTTGTTTTTGTCGTTTCTAATAATTATGTGTTATAAAAATTATTCATTTTCCGAAAATATAAATAAAACAAGACTACCTATATAGTGTTTTATAATCTCCCGTAATATAAATTTAGGAATTTATTAGATTTTCCACCAATATAAAAATATTAAGATAGGTAGTAATAAAATTTGCATTGAACAATTTCCAGTTGATAGAATTTTGATTTAACTTAGGTACTAATCAATCTTTTTATGACCCTATTTGTTGTTAATTTTAATAATAATTATTATAAATACATTGTAGTATTTTCAATAATATTATGCTAATGATTTTTAAAAATTAAAAAATTCTTAAAGTTAAAAATAACAGTATTTCCGAAAAAACATTAGATAGGTACCTACTTAATTATACCTGTATATCTTAAATGTTATAATGACTCGTACAAAAAAAATATTAGCATATTAGCATATTTTGATTTCGATTAATATTGTTATACATTATTGGTAACTCTTATCTACGAATATTTGCAGTATGTTAAGCAGTCTTATACGTTGTTTTTCCCATTTTTGATATTTTTTCATATATAATAATAAATAAAAGTCTAGTACTTAATAAAATTATAAATATATAAAAAATATCTTAGATATTTAATTAGTTTTGGTAAAATTGGTTTAATTAATTGTGTGGATAAAATAAGCTTGCTCTTTAGTAAGTACTAAATTTGTCATATTTTATTATTTTCTCAAAACGTAATGTTGTGTATACTAATTTGATCTCCTTAGTTATACCTAATTATATTATGAATACACGAGAATAGTTTCCTGTTTACTGTAGTAGGTACATTCACAAATTTAAAGTAAGTGTGGGGGGGACTGACATAATATCTTATTTCTATAATTATTATTTTAGGAGTACCATCTGTAACTAGGAGATTAGCTCACATAGCCCGTTTTTATTTTCAGAAGGAGAGGTAAAAACTGTACTTTTTACTTTTTATTTAAATGTACATAAAATATATAAGTACTTACAATACTGCGATTATTTTTATTTCATAAATATCTCTAATTTTATTTTTCCCCTAACCAAGTCATACATACTAGTAATATAGTTACTAATATATAATATTATGATAGGGACATTGTTTTTTTGACAATCGACTGTCCTTAAATGTTGTTATTCGTAAGTACTTGGGAGATAATGAATGGGAAATCTAGCACGATTGAATTGTGTGTTTTTCTTAATAACTCTCACTGTCTTTACTATTATTGGTTACCAATATCAATACTAACTATTTGTATTTGTTTTGCTTGTTTAGACTTCTATATATAAATAAAGTAGTTTAGCCAAATTGTTTAAATATTGGTTACTGAATTATAGTTTATTTTTAAAATGACCAGAGAATTTATCGCGATCGCAGAGTGGGCTTTTCAAACTTGTAATTTTTTTGCATTCTATTGATTACAATATGTATATCAGTTGTCAATTGTCAAGACGTTTCAAACGAATACATATAAAGATATAGGTGTTATAAACCATACCATATCTAGCTAGTATTGTATAATATTGAATACCTAAATATTCCATATTTGTAATGTAAAACGATAAAAATACCCCCAGACATTATAAAGTGGAAGCACTTATGCTAGTAAGTAGGATATTTTTGAGCAATGATGAATTATTTATTTGTACAGTACGATTCCGATTTACAAAAATGTTCGGACATATACGGTAGTTTTTAACATTAAAAGGTGGCTTCTATTATCAACTAGAATTAATATTATATTAGAAAGCTCTTTAATAGAATACTCCTACTGAACTCCTGCTACCCAAAAAGTATAATACATTTTACAAATATGTATATAAAAATAAATTAGTAACGAAGAGTTATTTATTTAAAAATTTCAAACTTGTAAATGTTTTTCGTTAAAACCAGTAGTTTTCCTGTACGCATAAAAAACTACTAGAAAAATTAAAAATAATCTATGTAACGTCCCAAATAAACTACATTTTCTATCCAAATACCTCTTTTCCCCAAACAGACTATTTAACTCTTTCTATCAGTAAGAGACGTGTAAACATTAAAAAAATACTTTCTTGTATAACCAATATCATTGATCATATATTATATAATTAATACCAAAATGTAATTCTACGCTCAGAATTGAATGTCAAAAAATATACCTTAATATAATAAATAGATACCTGATATCTACATAATATCATTATAATCTATTGAAAAAAATTAATTTTATTTGTAATCTATTCATAATTTATAAAAATAATTTCTATAGACATTATAAATATAAATATTCTTCTTCTTCTTCTTCTTCACAACCTTCATTCCTAACTTTTTTTGAGGCCATCTGGTAATACTTTTTTCTTAATTTTAATTTGACAAACACGCTCCACGTTTTTTCTTCTTTTATTAAGTGTACTATAGGTACCTATCTAAATATATTTATTAACTCAATCTATTGCCTCACTCGGAAATTCCAAATTTAATGATCTTTTAAAATATTCTCTCTGTCTCTTTATCATTTCTTTGTTCTGTGTTAACGCTCTCTATCTTTATATTTTATACAACTTCCATTTTTTAAATCCCACGTTATTTTATCTTCACTTAGCCACGTTTGTATACATTTTCCTCTTCTTTTGTTCCTAATATCTTATAATACTTATTATATTTTTTTAATTTAGTTTAACTCACTGCACTATTTGCTGTTTGACATGAATTTTTATACTCTACCAAGTATACCAAATTACCTAATAACAAAAATAATAAATGGTTTTCTGCCATTTCTCAAACTGTATTATTATCTTTGATTTCATTTTTTTTAAATTTTGCCCACCAACATGTTTACTTATCCTCTGGCATACTAACTCTTCTCTCACAAACGACTTCTTTATTTACCTTCTTAAAAACCACTGCTACCATTTCCCATATTTCGTTAGAAAAAAAATATTTTTCATTTTGAGAAACTTCTTTATTCTAAACCAAATCTCTATATCCTATGATGTGTTGTTACACTCTTGCCAACGATAAGCTTGCAGACTTTATATTGTTTTGAACTACCTCTTTTCCAAATGAAATAATAAATATTTTACTTGTTACCTCCACTTTTATACGTTATATATTGTTCTTCTCTCTGATTTATTCTCTAATTCATACGCTGAAGCAAAATCAAGTACTCTTTCTCCTCCCTCATTCCTTTCTCAAATCCACGACCCTGTGTACTCTATCATCTATTCTATCTTCCCTCACGTATCCATTCATATCACTCTCAATCATAATATCCTTACTTCCTGCAATTCCTTGCATTACGGCCATATCCATATAGAACCCTCCTTTTTGGAGTTCCTTACATCTGACACCACCATAATAGGACACTATAGACAATAAAAATTATTCAATATAATGTAAATGTAATTTTTTTCGTTACTAAAGTTCCTAAAACTGCTATAATAGCGTTACTTTGTTTAAAAAATGTTCAAAAGTGTCTAATCGAAACTACAGAATTAAGAAAAAAAACTATTGAGAACTTTATTGAGTAATGATAAAAATGTTCAAATATAATATTAAGACAACTGTTTGTTATTTGTATTTGATAAGCATTTAAAATTTAAATAAGAGGTAGTGGCGTATTTAGGAGTGTTTTTAGGGGGGCAATTGCCTCGGGGCCCGGGCATTAAAATGTTGAGTCCAATTAAGGGGTGCCGCGCCGGTGTAGATGTACACATTTTTAAATAGCAATATTGTTTATTAAATTAAAATGAAGTATATTTATACAACTTTACAAGCTCTAATATAAGATCAGCAAAACCAAACGTTTTCGGCTATATAATATTATATTTAAAAAGCTCATTGATAACACGACTACCTATATGTGAAATATTAAAATTTTTAGACTACAATATAATATTTATTTTTATAACATAGACGTGTTTGAGATAATATAAATATATAAATATAAATATATATTCCATTGTATTTTTTCAAAACTTTAAAATATTTCAAAAAGTTCAGGCAGCTATAATATAATAAAAGTAATATTAACCAATATATAATATTTAAATGTTCAATTAAGTTATGTATTTATTCAAATATTTCATGACATACAAAGTATATATATATAAACTATAATATATATATTATATTGAATTAACTAGCTATTAATTTAAAAAACCTACTAAAAGCTTTGAATAAAAGTATTGTCTTTGAATAGTTTTATATGTATATTAATAATTTAAACATTGTGTTAATATTCTGAATATATTATACATTTTTATCAAATAAATTTTATATTAATTTGCATTAAGAACTTTAAAATATATAAAATTTATTATAATATGTTATATTTTATCATGTCAGACAACTAATTATCTTAATAAATTTATTTTAATATATTGTTATTATTGTTTTAATGACAGAATAGGTAATTTTTTTGGTGATTAAATTAAGCTTTTGTAACAAAAGTGTTTACATACACTATAATAATATATTATTATGCGGTTGTTATGGTCTCTGATGTGTCCACTAATCAATATTTTAGCATAGGTATAGAAAAAACTATATAAAAAAAAAAATAAATAAATATTTAAAATCAGGAATTAATTAGATAATTCTAACCTTGACATTAATTTGCTTCATTTGTTCAATTTTCCCTAGTTATAAAATATTTATTCATAAATTTATAAAATTCACTTCATCAACATGATATTTGTCTTAAAACTTAAACAATATTATTTATAATAAATTCAAGCTACGTCTTATTTGTTTGTTATTCACACTGCAAAATCCATTTATGACATAGTTATTTTTTCTGAACAAATTTGTTTTTGTGTGGCAATTTAACGACCATTTGTTTATTAAATGAAAATTCTAAATAATGTAACAAGCTATTTTAATATACAAATTCAATTTATGAACGGAAAGAACATCACAATTGATCTTTATTGAATTTCACTTGAATCAGATACTTTAAGCAATATTATAAATTTTCAAAAATCCAGTTTATATTAGATGAAATAATTTTGCTTGTTGGATATATGATACTGATGGTGAACATATTGAGATTTGAAATAATAATAGATTTCTTTTGATAAAACAATTCTGAGTGATGTTTGATGCAATAATGTACATTAACATAATATTGATATACCTAACTAAAAACAAAAATGAAAATGAATGTCTGAGGTATGTTGTTTATTTACCTACGTATATTGTGAAAATTTAAAATTTCTCAACCCATTTTTTTTTTAAATGATGAAGGACATAACCTGTTTTTATTTTACAGTCTTATGTTTTCCTTACGCATTTAACAAAAAATTCGAAAAATGACCTTCCTGAAAAATATTCCAATATACTAAAAATTAGGTATATATATAGAAGTTTTTGATATAAATATATTCACAGGAAAATCATTTTAAAATATTACCGAAGGTAATCAAATATTTTTCATCTGAAGTCATTTTGGGGAAATTGTAGGTTTCATAGACTTATTGGGTAATTTAATATTAACCATTTTCTCTATTAATATATTATAGAACCATACAATTGGTTACTATTTTTTTATATATATATTTAACTATGAAAATATGAAATTATGAATATAGGGATTTTGATTTTAATATCTAAAATTTCTAGTTTCATTCTAAAATATTTTATAAAGCCGTAGGGAATGTTGTATGTTGAAGTTTCATTGAAAAAAAGTACATCTACTATTGTAAATAATAAATGAGTCTCAGTTGCCGAGCTTATAATTAATGCATACATTTTATGACTTTGTCACGCAGTTTAGTATAGTAGGTAAGAATACCAACATTATAGTTTTATTTATCGATCTATACATTTTTCATTTTAAAAGTTAATTTCTTACCTTGAGTTTAAATAATACAAGTTATGGGTGTACAATGTACATCAAATAGATGAAAATCAGTTAGGTAGATTTAACTGTATTCGTATTAGTCGTGGTTTCCAATTTTTTACTTTTGGGAATTGTTTTTTGAATTCCACAACATAATGAGAACATTGAAAATTAAACTTTATTTTTTAATCATATATTTTCATAATTTATTTGAAAATATATTTTTATTTTACTCCTGATACATATTTACATACATTCAAAAAGTGTTTTTGTTTAAATTTTCGGTACATAAGACACAGAATGTATTTTTGTAATAACTAGCTAATATTACTAATATCACTGCCTCCAACAACATATAATAAATATATGGAACAAATATTCCAACAAATGTAATACACAGAAACATAGCTGATAATTAAGTGAAAACTAATTATCATATAAAAAAAAAGAAGTATCGGTGTGATTACAATTAGAAAATTGTTTTTATAGCTGAGGAAAAATTCTTAGCTCAGGAGTCATTTCTATGAACCTAAAAATTAGATTATACTTTATCTTAATATGGCCAATTCACCTGTATGGAGATGAAGCATAACTTTATGAAAAGCCGACCAACAAAGTATGGCGGTGTTTGAGAAAAAAGTACTCAGAAAATTATAAGGGGTGTAGTTACTTTGATAAATAATTTAAAAACATTTCAGAATGATAAAATTAAAAACCCTAAACAATAGCCAGATATAATGAATGAGATTAAAAAAAGAAATTGATGTGGATGGGACATTCTTGTTCGAACCATTGCTAGATGATAAAAAAAAAAGGCGATTAAGGAAGACCATATTGAAAGAAAGTCTATAGGAGGACTGCGTTAAAAGATATGCAAAGGTTGTGGAACAGAATATTCAATGGTAGAAAAAATCAAAGAATAAAAATGGGTGGCAATATATGTATTTAATGGTATATTTTTAAATTTCCGAAATCATGAGAAAAAGAAGATATACTTTTATATATACATTTTTTATTATTTATTATTTTATAGTTTTTATTTTTAATGGATTTTATCCAAAATGAACGATAAAGTTCATGAATAATCATTTTTTAAATTACCTTTGTGAACTAAGAATTGCAACTTTAGCGGTCAATAGTTAAAATCATAGAATACATTTATTATAAATTTTATTATGATCTGCCAATATCTTGTTGATAGTTCAAAATAAAAGTAACTATAAACCAATGTTTTATAATTTTTTTTCATGATCTTAAATAATATTGCTTAATTGTTTAGAAATTAAAGAAAAACTTTCAAAAAGTGTTAGAAGTTTCTGTAATATATCCACGAAAAAACATTAAAAAAATTATATGATTTCCCGTAAAACATATTCCTAAAAAATAAAAGTTATAACCTAGAGCAGGGGTCTCCAAAATTTTTTTATTCAATTGCCATATGAAAAATTGAAAGCAGTTAGCGGGTCAAAAGTATATAAACACATATTATTTTTAATTTTATAGAAATATAATGTATTTAAAGTTTTTATTACTAATTTTACATTTTTTGTAATTACAAAAAAATAAATTTTATGACTTAAGTTAGTGTATTAATTAATGTTATACAAAATAATATATAATAGGAAATCCAATTATAATTTATAAATTGTTGATTTTTTTATTGACGTCTCTCTGCTAATATTTTATCAATTAGTGATTGTAAATTATTGGTTCCATATTGATTCCAACATGGCTGACTTATATTTTTATTTTATGTACTTAAACTTAGAAAAAGTTTATTTGCACAGATAAGTTGTGCCATATACAGATAAATATGCAATTGAAAATTTTTTCAAATTTAAATATTGTATATCTGGAAATTTATAAAAAGCAACTAAAGTCTCTTCTTGATATTTAATTTTAAGTACATATCATTACATTGTAAATCAATAATTTCCAATTGAAAGATAGGAGGCAACTTTTCAATATCACAACTAAACATATTTTGAAAAGTTTCCATGTTTTGAGATTTGATCTCAAGAATCAATGTCAAAAATACGTTATTGGAACTAGATTTTAAGTTCAAAAATCATTATTTGTGCAAAGTTAACTGGAAATTACGTTTTAGAATCATTATAATATATTTATCCTTGATAATAAAATGAGTAATACAATACTTGGAAATCTATGCTTCAAATAAAATGTGTTTTTGCCTAAATTATTTTACAAAAGTGTAAATCTCACAAAAATCTTTTAATTTAAAAAATTACAATATCTTATCTCAAAAAATCGAAATAAAAACATGGCTGATATAATATGATATACCTATCTAGGTACTGTTTTTATTTATTTCATAGAAACTTAAAACTAATGATGCTGAAGTGAGACATTACACATGTTTTTAGATTTTTTTACCGTTCATTGGATGGCCAGATAAAACTTGTTCTCGGGCCTAAGTTTGGAGACTTCTGCCGTAGAGCATAGAACATATAGACAAAAACAAATTAAATTTCATATTTTATTTACTTTATTGTTAAATTATATGCTAAAATGCACTCATAGTTTCTACTCCCGTAACATAAAGAATAATAATTATTAATAAAAAATGTTTAAAAACATAGCAAATTAAGCGGTCTAAACTAAATTTCAATAATATATATATTTTTATTGTAGTCAAAATATAATATCAAGTCCTATACTATTCAACAAACTACATTTTGTTAAAAATCGTTGTTTGCTAAACTTTGTTATTCGAGTAATCTAGTGTTATTTATAATGATAAAATATTGTCTATCTCCATTATTGTCGGATTATCCGATTCAACCGGACACGGTCCTATATGCTGAACTAAAATGGGCGGATAACGTACATAAGTTAATATAAATAACTATAGGTAATATAAATATGTGTACAATAAATAAGTACTTTATGACAATACACTTAATAATACTGAATTATTATTTAAAAGTATATATTAACTTTTACTTTAGATTCACGTTTTAAATTAAAATATAATATATATATTTTACCGATGACCTGGTTAGAATTCATAGTTAGAATAGTACTTAGAGTTGAATGGGGTATAAAAGATAAAACAAGAACATGACCCACGTATCAAATGATGGACCGCGCAATAAGGGTATTATTTAGAATTACGCTCAAGGGAAATAATTAAATATGAAGAGTCATTGTGATTAATACAGAACAAACGAGACATGTGCATTAAACTTGTAAATTATTTGTAGAATATAGATGTATACCTAAAATTTATACTTAAAAAATTAATGAAAAATAATAATATACTTAATTCATGAAACCCTAGTAGCTCACTATTTTTGCTCATTAGAATTTGGAACTATTATTATTTTTAACTTGGGATTAAAGATAAATCATTGTATTCGTTAAATGATTCTGAGCAAAGCTCAGTTATATAATAATTATTAAAAAACAAAAACAAATAACATTGTTATTTCCTTTATTTTTTTAAAATATTTCGTAATAAATATAGTGTATAGTTAAAAAAGAAATTATTGTCGATAATTACAAGAATATATTTTAGAAAAAAAAAATTATGTAAATATTTTACTATGATTAATGTGATAAATGTATAAATGTATTAGTGTATTTTGAATTTTGAATTTTCATATATTGTATGAAAATACAATTCTATTGGATAAATTTGAAAAAGACAAAAATGCAAGGTATTAGTAATTATTAATGAGTCTAAAGATCGGATAAAGTAGATGTTGTAAATTTTTTGTCATCAGATAAATCAAATCTGATCAAGTCAAATATGTACACACATCGCACTATAATTACATTCTTTCTATTTAATTGTATATTGAAAATTGTTATATTGAAATTTTTGTAAATTTTACGTAATAATATGTACTAATTATTAGTTATTTATTGGCTTCTTTTACAAAATAAAAATAATAAAATTGCGATATACATTCATATTGTGTTTCCTATGAGTAGGAAAGCGTTATATAGTTTCGGTCATATGAGTGTCATGATATTAAGATATCGATAGTAATAATTTATTAACAGACATATTTCTGTGCGTTTCTGTCAGATAGTCATAGTGCAACATCTATACTTGTAATTTTATGCTCTGACCATATATTATATAATAATAAATACGTTCAAATAAAATATACAACATATAACATAATATTAATATACACATTGTATACCTAATCTATATGTATTGTCTATGACTTATGATGTTGAAAAAGACTATTATTATCAAATGTAATTTTAAAATTTTATTTTGCCATTTGTTTCTATTTTTTGAGCATAGGTCAGAATATGTTTTGTTTTTAATAATTTTGAAAATTTATAATGCAATTAAATTTAGTCTTTAGTAATTACCAAAAAATTTAAAAAAAATAACAAGATTATAATTATGAGAATTTTATTTACATACATTATTTGTATAAAATATAATACATTTACCATAGGTATAAATATAAATATTATTACTGAATTTGGAATGGCCAAAATACGAATCAGTTATTTTTTTTATTCGAAATTCATATTTATATTAATATAATTCATAATTTCAAATTTCAATAATCTTTAACATTAAATATTACATATTACAAGGCAAGTAAGTTTTTAATTTATTTGAAATGTTTATTTATTCAATATTTCATATTTATTAATAATATGTACCTATATTATTTGAGACTTATTGTTTACACAAAAATGGCCATGTCTCTTTTTGATTTTTTGGAATTATGTTTAAAAGTATGTTATCTCATAATTATTGATTGTTTAAAGTACGTTATTTATTCAAACTTAAAAACTATATTCAATAGCACATTATTAAATCGATGCTGTCAAAAAATCATGAACTATATTATTATGTTTAGAATCCAATTTGAAAATTTAACTATATTATATATATATATATATAATATATAACACTATCTCTACTAGATTATATACATGGATTTAATATTAAATAACATCAAAAGAAATATTCATTGCACTATCTTACAAAAATACATGTATTTGTATATAAATATATATATATTATAGTATATAAGACAAATTTCCTTATTTGCGTTAGAATTTAAAATAAAAATTTTCATAAATTTGTGAAATAATTAATATATTATTTTGACATATTTATAAATATATAAACTTAAATCATATTGAAATACGTATATGTACTAATTTTAAATGATAATAGGATTATTAAAACGTAATAATTTTTTTAATAAATAAAAAAATTATTATTATCGTTGGTAAACCTGGAGTTTTTTATTTATGTCTTTCATGAGTTCATTTTCATTTGTTGATCTTAAAAACTAATTTTGTTATATAGAACTCCAAGTGTAAATAGTACACAGTATGCTTACAAAATACTATCTCGATTTTTGAGAAAAAAATAATATAAGAAAGTAATATTAGTTTTTGCCAAAAGAACCTTGCAAAATTACTACGCACATTTTTATTTGCAAACCCAAAATGTACCTATATATGTTTAAAAAGTATGTGTGTTTCAAATATGCAATTAATGTGCATGTAAGTGTTTAAAACTTTAAAATTTCAACGGTTAACCAATTATATTATATTAATAACTACTCTGCTCGTTTTATATAGGTATAAAAATTTATGTTGCAAATAATTCATTTTTGAATAACGTAGTTTAAATTAATATGGATATTTGATCCCTAATATTAATAAGTCGATACTTTATATATATAGTCAAAAATAAATTATGAATATCATTACGAAATTTGTTAAACCTACATGCATATAATTCCACAATATTATATGAAATAAAATCAAATGGATTAATATGAATTACTATTGTTTAATTATTAAAATATATTACAATGATATTTATAAAATATGATATTTAGCATATTTTGTATAAATCATAATAAAATATTTATATCTTGTAATTATAAGCAAATATTATGAAATAACTATCATACCTATTCTAAATGCTGTGTAAACGTGTAGGTTATCGGTTTGGTACCTACTATAATATGTATAAAATACAGTTATAAACTGTTTTCTAAAAAAACATGTCCTTAGCTTTGCTAAAAACGTATAGGTACTTACAGTTCCAGAATGGAGGGGGGATTTTGCACGTGATTTATATCTATGTATTTTAGGACCATATAAATATCATGAAAATATTTTAATGTATTATTCCAATTTTCAAACTACTTCTTGATATGATTGAATTTCAATTTTTTTTTTCATGTTTAAGATCTAAAAATTTAATACAGATTGATTAATCCCTAACAAGAAATAATACGAATTAATATATTGGTTATTATAGACAGTAATACTCATATTATAAACTTACACAGAGGCTTCGTTCAGAATCGTTTTGTCAAAAGAAATAATTTATCATCGCTATTAAGCGATCCACAACCAATATCCTACCCAACGAGCAAAGTGCTTACATTGCCTACGGGCTTACTGAATATTTTTTAATATTTTTTTTTTTTTTTGCTTGCCTAATTTTTTTTTTCTTGGTTTGGGGTGGGAGGGCGGGGTGAAGTAAATCGTTGGTATATTAATGTCAGTCGCTATGGTCTGTTTTTTTTTTTAAAGTTTTATACTTTGCCCCCGGTATAAACAATTTTAGACTGGAACTGTGTACTACCTAAATATGCATATTAAAAATAATATAGGTATACCTATGCGTTTAAAAAGCAAAAATGAGCACTTACGTTATTTTATGTTTAGTCCTAAATTCGTATACACATTGACACTATATGGTATTTAAAATTTAAATATTGTATAACTTTTTTATTAAATTAAAACATTAAAAATATAATTGATTTCATTATTTTTATACGTCACAAGTTAATCTAAGCTATACATTATTACTTTACATATATATTATATATATATGATATATGTTGTGGTATACCTACAGGTTTTTCAATAATTCTTACTAATTATAAAATATGCACTAAAAATATTGAAATTAAGAAATAAATAAATTAATGTTCTTAAAACGAATGTATTTACTATAATGCATATTATACGTAATAATATTCTTTAAAATGTTTATTAATTTATTATGAATTTCGTGAAATAAATAATTTATAGTTTACCTAGAAATAAATCGAACACGCAGGTAATAAGAAAAAGTAAGAAATATGCATATAAAATCGGTTTTCGTATTTTCGTCTACGCGCCCCTAATCTCTAAATGTCATCAGAACTCCACAATTGTATTTTATGGTCTGCGCGTAAGCATTTGTATGTTATATTTTCTGTTGAATAGCCGTAGACAACAAATATTCACACAGAGCACAGTGTGAACGACGAGGTAAATATTTTTTCTGTTCATTTACTGAAATACACGTGTACTGCACCGATACGGTTAAAATTTGTAACAATTTATTTAACGTCATATATTACATTTTACATTTTTTTTTTTTTAAATTTACGAGACATTTGTAAAATAATGATTTTTAAGACATTAAAACCGTAAACCCGGGCGAAATATGTTGACATCAACCCTACGAGTCATTTGGTTCGAGATTTTTGGTCTATTAAACGTCGCTTTAAATGGTCTAGATGGTCGTTTCACATGGGTTAGTATAACAGGGTCGGGCGGTTTTTACCGAACGGACCGCGAAAATTTCTAGTCGCTTACACACGCAGCCGTATAATAATACACGATAGGCACGATAACGTTATCGTAAACATTCGAAATTCATCGTTCAGAAGTTTGTTTATAAACAAATTTATTACACCAAAGGGATTATGACTTTTTTGCCGGCTGCGGTAAGGACAGGATTCCGTGACGGTGATTTAATCGCGGACGTAGGCGTGGCGTACCGGAACTTTTACGCCGTATACGTACAGTATCAGCGATTATATAATGATAAATAGATTGTTAAATAAACACATTTTAGATTTAAAAATATATTACATAACAACACTAGATTACGGTGTTGGAAAAAAGTATATTCCGTAGGTATTCCGTAATACTTACGAAACATTTTTATCATAATATCAACATTCCACGTCGATTTCCATTTTAAAAGGAAAAAAAATCAATGTAAAATTTATACGATGCATTTGTTTGTCATGTCCATTCGCGTTGATGAATATTATACCCTGGACAAGTGGGATCTCTCTCTTCAGAATAACCTTAATCACCCTCACAGCGAATTATAAATCATCTGCTCGTCTTGTGTATAAATAATTTTTTTATGAATAGATATTTTAAATGTAATATTATTAAATTCATACAAGCTGCTTTTATACCAGTTTTTTTGTCAACTTACCAAACATGTGAAGGATATGCGGTCCAGTACTCTAATTAATGTTGAGAAAGTGATGTTATGTTTTGCAATTATAAAATTAAATCTGCTACTATTAATATCTATTGAGGATTACATTAGACTCCTGATTAAAAAGATTATATTGTCTTATATAGGAAAATATATTGATTCTAATACATATTCGTAAAATAATTGTTTTCGATTAAGTAGTTATTAATAAGTTTAATTCATGAACGAGTTCAAAGTAGTTGTAGTCGAAATAGTTTCCAATGCCGGAAAAATTCAAAACAAATAAATATTATTTAGAACCCACAATTATCAATAATTTAATGATTCAATTCTGAAATGTATATTCTTAGCTATCCAAAACACATTCACGAATATGTTACATAAAAGGGACAAATATATGGAATGTATATTATATGGGACAAAGCCTTTTTATGTTATTAACTATAAATGTAAATTGTAATGTTATTTCCTTCTATCGTTTTAATTTTTTTCATGTTGTTCCTTTTTTTTTTTTTTTTTGATTTTCTCTATATTTTAATTTTAGCTTTATTTATTTCTTAAAATAAAGACCTCGTTAGTTAACTCCTCTTGAAATATCTCATTAGTTTGAATAAGTATTTGAGAGTTCAATGGGTGTTCTTATACTACTTTTAAGAGGGAAATTAAAATATACAATATTAAACATAAAAATACGCAATTAAAGACGAGTTAAACTCAGATTCTATGATTCACAGATGATCTCAGATAAGTAAGGAAGAGAGTTGGTATGATTTTAGAAATACAGTGACAAAAAAAAACCATAATTGGAATTGGAATAATATAGGTTCGATTTTTGGTTTTTGAGGAAAAGAAGGTGCATTTTAAGACATTTTAGTTTTAGGTTTCTAAACACCTTAGCTACTTTTGTATTCATTTATCCGTCTGTCCATCCATAGTTACTAGTATATAGTTCCGTTTCGAGTTTGTTGATTTGGTTACTAAGGTCATAAATATTATTTGCTTTATAATATTTAATATTACATATAGTTACTTTGATCATTGTTCATTTATATTACTAGAGGGATAGATACAATTCGTTTTGTTTTATAATAATTGTAGGTTATCCCTCCGAACTTAATTTTTTCCTATGACTAATTGACGAAACCATAATTAAATTTCAAAGTAAATACTAAAAAGAATAATTTCAAGGGACTTAGCGTTCCTCAACCACCTACTTTAGACTCCTATCTCCTAAATATATAGTTGTGTTTATATAAATAAAAAAAGAAATGTGTGTTTGATTCAAAATATTTTGCTACATTTTTTCCTACGACATTTTGATTAAAAATAATATATTTTAAATATTTAGTATTAGGACGTGATTAAACTGTGTGTTTCGAGTATTTTTCGAAATCTCTAAAATGCAGCCGGATTTAAGCTACTGTGCACACATGCATAATATTATGTGAAACGGTCTAAAGAATTTCATCCCTAAACATCGTTTCTCCGGGGAGGCGAATGCCTAGGATTTTTTTTTTTTTGAGAAATCGTCCTTTTCAAATATTTTTATATTGAATAATTCATGTGGACGTTATGTGTCTAGTATTTTATGGGCCACAATTTTGTACATTGCCGGTTTGATCGGCAACAATTTACCGTGAACCGGAACGACAGAAGTAATACGAATATTGGATTTATACGTATAATATATACGTATATCGTATATATATGTGGTGTTAACTGTAAATACTTTTACTGCATATCTGCAGTACAAATTATTGTGTCCACGAATCTGGAGATTGTTGTGTTATTATTATGGTTTGTGAAGGTATAGCAGCATCCTTTATTTGTTTGGTCATACGGTCATTTTATGATAGGTATAGTATTTAGTATAATCGATATACAACGAAATAGTAACGAGATTATCATACAAACTGTACGAAAATTTTTTATTTTTTTAAATATCATTGATTATATTTTACCAGTAATAATATTTATGTTTTCGGTCGACTGTTAAACGTTGAACGAGTAAATAATAATCAAACACGCAAGATCTGGAACACGGATACTTTAGCGACGCTCAATAGGTACGTTTCATAAATATAAATTGTTATAGTTAAACTGTATTTGTATATATACGTATACTATTGCTTGGCTGGGAAACCAATTTTCATACACATAATCATGCGAGAAAATGTACGTGTCTCTGCATGCATTTTAAATTCCATGGATTTCGGGTAAATTTATGTAATGATATACTCAACAATTGAGTGTCAACTGCATAAATATTTAATTACGCATACGGTAGATTAAATTTTCATTTTCGAAACGAAACTATAGTAGTAGTTCATAATAATTAGGGGGACAAAAGTTCAATATATACAATAATGAACTAAAGGATATTTTATATTCCGAAAAATCAGGACAAAGACAAAGATAAAATATAAAAGAACTGGTTGCCGTATGGCCATAATGAAAAACATAGATAAATGAGAGCATTTAAAAAACGATTGTATTTAAGTACAATAATGAAAAATAATATAAAATAAAATAATTAGGTACCTACCTATTATATAATAAATAAATAATTATCGAGGAATAAATGATTAATTATAATAATTAAATGTTTACGTTGAAATAATAAATAATAATTATAATTATCTATTGTTAAAATATTTTAAATACAATAAGAGTAACATACGATTAAAATAGTACACACCCGAAATTAAATTTTAGGATATATATGCCCAGATTTATCAATTTGTTTACATACATACTGGGTAAAAATTTCCCAAAAGTGATTAAATGTTTTGGACAATTTATATTTTTGATTTCAGTAAGTATATAACATTTTTCAAAATATATATTTGATATTTGTAATTGCCCATTGTTTTTAACATAATTATTTTATTTTGCTCTTATGTAAAAGTTTTGGAGTGTTTTTTTTTTATTAAATTTGCATTTATTCGATTTGAATGGAAAATATATTAGATACAGAGTAGCATATTCGATTTATATAAAATGATTAACATTAGTAATGTCCTATTAACAAATTACATTATATATCATAATTCATAATGTTTATTTTATATCGAAAAATAGGTATACCTATACCTATTATAATGGTGTCACGTTAATTTAAAGTATTTTTTTTATGACTTACAAAAGCGATAGTATCGTGATAAAATTACAAAATTACCAGGTTAATGTTTTTAGTTTATATGATAATTGCATATTTGTGGTAATAAAAGTAGCTTTTTTCGGTACCTATCAATATTTTCACACTATAACATACTGATAATTGGTAAATAATTTGAATGAGGTTGTCGTGCAATTATTTATAAAACCTAATTATGACTACAATTCTCTTGAACGTTTAATTAAAAATAATATTTAGTTTTAAATAGTTAAATGTAAATAATTATTATTTATCTATTTTTTAAAAACCTTAAAAATTACATTTTAAAATGTATTCATAAACATTCCATTGGTAAATATATAATGTATTTGTTAACGATTTATCGACGTAAACATTTACAAAATACAAAACAGTTTATTAAATAACTGTTACTATTAAAAAAAAAATATTATTTAAAATATTTAGGTACTGGTTAATAATAATATAAATATATTAAATAAATATACAGGTATATGAATAATATTGAATTATTTTATTTCTTATACGGTTAAATATTTATACAATTTGTATAATGTATATAAATAAATATATATGTAACAATCAATACTTTAGATTCTGAATTTCTGAGTGGAGCATGGAAGCTATTGGTTTTACAATGTTAATTTTTTTTCTGTGTACAACTTTTCGACTAGAAGACGTGAACCAATCTTTACAAGTTTTCTTGGTTTTCGATGGAAAATTTTTTCTAGTTTATACTTTAATGAAGTCATTTTTCGATATTCTCAATATTTTTTTAATGCGTAAGGAAAAACTACCAAAAAATGACGAAAAACGGCAAAATTACGATTTCGTTAAATCGAGATTATTTATTTCTTCGTCATTTCGAAACTAATGAACCAAAATTTTTTTAATTTTCACCAAACATGTAGATGTATACTATATTTATGCCAATGAATTTTCAATATTTTTTGTTTGCATTTGGGCTATTTTTAGCCATTTTAGTATTTGAGGTATAATCGGTAGGTAGTCACTACCATTATACATTCTTTTTTATAACCAATATAATGTTTTCGAAAAAATACATTTTAAATGATGAAAATTTATAATATATGATTTTAACCACGTCACATTAATTGTATTATAGGAATCTAAAAAAAAATAAGTAAATATAGTTAAAATTTATTATAATAGCAATTTAAATTTTTTAAAAAATGTAATCCACTATAATATTATATACCTACATAAATTGACGGTAAAAATAATAATTGTTTTAGATTCTGAATAGTACGAGGAAAATATTGGTTTTACAATTATGTTTATTTTTTTAATTATTTTTTTTCCATGTACAAATTTTCGACCAGAAGACGTGAAACAATCTTTACAAGCTTACCTACCTGCTCTCCGATAGCAAATTAAAACTAACAATTAATTATTTGTTAGTACAAAAATTGTTATGAATAGTACTCTTTTGTTCTATCTGAATATTGTTATGGTTTTTGATTGATTATTAACTCTGTGTTACTTTTCTACATTTATCTAATGGCAATATTATAATAAATTCGATGTTTTAGCATTTATTTATGTTTTTTTCATCTCCAAAGGATGTACTGACATTAAAAATCAATCATCTAATTTTAAAAACGCTCTCCTAAAAAATGTATATATCAGACATAGACAATTTTTTTTGTTCTCACCCTACGTTATATTATATAATAGTAAGTATAAGAAGTATGCTAAGTATTAAATACCTATATAGGAGTGGTAGTTAAAACAGTACCTAGAAGCCACAGAACCTAAAATGCGATCTAGTACTCAAACTACGCTTATCACTTTTCGGTAAATTTTCCAACCACCGTGATAATTGAATGGTTAAGTAATATTAATAATATTCGCTGGTATTAATTTCTGTCTGTAATCATATTATTATATTGGAGTACAGATTCTGATGTTTTTTTTTTTTTAATGATTATTCCAATATATTTAATGTTATTCGTTAATATTATTGAAATGGCCGATTAATATCTAATTATATTGTTTTAGTTTTTATGTAATATATTATGAGTAAGCACCTAACAAAGTTTTAAATTATTAATTCATGTCAATAAAAGTTTCAGTTTTAATATCATCTATCTAAAATCTTCAAATCTATGTCTAACATATAAATGTATATTGCCAAATACTATATGAATAAGTACACCTTATAATATATATATTGTTACATTGATTTGGAAAATTTTTAGCTGAGTCAGTAGCTAGGGTCAGTCTTTAACCAAATATTTAAATTACCTACCTATGTTATAAAACACTTAATAATTTATATAAATTGTCTGATAATGCAGTAATATATTTAAATGTATTGAACTATTTCTTAATACAATTTTATTTGTTTTATTGATTTATTTATTTTTCTTTATATATTACATATGTATTCAATTACAAGCTTGTTACCTACGTATTTGTTACTATTGCACCAAAAAGGAATTCGTTTGTTGTACTCAATTTATCCGTGAATTTAATTCACTTAAAGACTTAATATAATATAGCACTTTCATATACTTAAAACCAAAATTATGTTTCTTTGTATAAGAATAGTAAATTTAAGTAATAATGCTGTCTTCTAAAAAAATGAAATTTTATAATGCCTATAATCTATACCTATTTAATGTAAAACGTTCTATCAAAATATAGATTTATAATGTATACCTTTAAAAATGATAGATGTATAAATAGGTAAGTATACCTTGAATATTTTTTTATTGTATGATTATTTTTTTTTATTTTATTTCACTAGCTGTATTATGTATGTCGTGTGATTCTTTAATTATGTTACTATTGTATAGAGGATTCTAATATACAACGACCAAATGAAAGAGTTTTTACAATATTTTGTAGTTTTCAAAAACCAAAATAGGAAATAAACTTTAAATAAAATATAAAATACTAAATGTATATTTGACAGTAATAGTAATGTACTTAATATACTAAATCAGGCTATTTTAAATAAATATTATATTTTATAATATAGAAAATATCGCACTGAATCACATTTTTCACACGATTACTATTTTGATCTGATTTTAAAATTCTGAATAACATCAATAATATTAATAGTTATGTATTAACATATGTATAGTTATGTATAGTATACCGAAGTTCTGCTCAGAATTGTTTTTTCGAATGCAATGATTTATCGTTGCTTTCAAATGCAGTACATCCAGCAAAAGTATCCTATCCGATAAGCGTAGTCCTTCCACCCCTACTGCAGATACCCGACGAGCGAAGCGTACCTTTTTATTCAATTATTCTAAAATAACTTTTTAATGATAAATTTTAAATGTAACATTCAATCATATTTAATATGTTTATAGCTATGATTAACACTATATTTTATAAATGTTTTAAATATTATTTACTTACATATTTTCCAACGGATTTTCGAGACATATAGATGGCGTTAGAATAAATATAATTACATTATATTTATAATAGTTAAAACCTCATTTATATAAAAGTATTCTGTATTAATTTTGAATACTTTAACCCATCAGTTTGTAATTTGTACACTAATATCGGGTGAGTCGCAAATCAACCGACATGGGGATTATCATGACGTGAATATCTCCGGACTACCTCGAAAACGGGTGTTTTTGATGGTATCGTGTGTAAGAATAATAAATGATGTTTCTTTTTAACTTTTGACCCATTGGAAAATTTCTTCAACCAAACTAATTCGATGTTTTCACTGGCAGGCTATACATTTTTCTGTATCGATTTTTAGTATATCCAATGTATCCATTGTTGCGTGTAGATGAACGTTGAAGTTTTATTAAAAATTTGTAATAATTTATTACATATTTAGAATCTATAAAAAAAATAAATACAATTAATTAAGTGTTTGTCAGATTGTTGAACAAATTTCAAAATCCCGTCACTATATATATGCTCCGAAAACAGACGTGTATCGATTGATATGGTTTGAGGCCACGGGGAGGTTTGTACTAGTGGTTATCAAACAAAAAGGTTTCGAACAAATCTAATGTGAGTAACTAGTTTTATGGACTCATCGAATACATGATTTATAGACTTTCAACCACACTTTCAATCCTAAAAAAATTTTAAGTCTTGTATAATACGAAAACATTTGTACATGCATCAATATAATATACTTATGTACGAATTACATGAATTTATCATGAAAAATTAAAAGTAATACCTATTTGAAATACAACTCAAATTTTCTAAAAAAATAATGAATAATTGATCGGAATATATTTACAATGTACCTACCTATGTATGTGTGAATAATATACAACAAATCTGAACAAATGAGATGGAACAAAATAAAGCAATATATATTTTAGATTCTAATGAATCAAAGGAGAAACGACTCCTCATTTATTGAGGTATTTTATAATTAAGTAAGTTATTATTTATACAGATGCATATGGAAAGTGTATAAATCTTGTGACAAATAATATTTTAAATAATCATTTTAAGACATTTTCTGTAGTGTATATATTATTATTTAAAGAAATAATAATAATAATTGTCTAAAATTACAATGACACATCAGTTTTTATATCGGTATTTGATATTTTATCACTGTTCATAAAATATGAATTCCAGATACATACCAAAGATATTATGTGTGGTGTAATATAAATTGGATTAAATATGGAAGTTTGAAAATTAGATTTTAAAAAAGTTTTTGTTTGGCAAAAAATACAACTATTTATCGTGTGCTATTGTATTTATTTTATTAAAAAAAAAGTATAATCATTGTCTTTATTATAGGCAATTGAAGTTTTAAAACACTGTAAATATAGGGCGACCATATGTCCTATTTTTGAAATTGTCCCATTTTTGTGAATTGCATCCCGTGTCCTAAAAAACATTAAACAAGATGCTTTTTGCCACATTTTTGGAAGAGAATTTTTATCATTTTGTATGATTTAAGGAAAGATAACGAATAATTTTTTTTTGCTTATCGTCGTCTTCAATGCGATTTATTAACTTTTTTGGTGGAAATGATCACAAATAACTTTCTTTGTTTTCGTCCGGTTTTTTTTTATTTTAAAAATATGGTCAATCCGTGTTAATTCAATAAATGAAGGACTCTACGAAATATCACTCTCATTGTCTTTTCCCTTACAAAGAATTGTTTATACGAGTATGATTACAAGAAATTATTAAAATATAATATACCTATTTAATTTATAAAATATATATTTATATATATTTTATGGATTAAAAAATATCTAAACTAAATAATAACTATAGAGTTTTATGATTTCAATAGTAATTATAACGCTAAGATATCGAGTTTTCGAAGTCCAATAGGTTGCCGAGACAGTCCGTCGTTTCACTTCAAAAAGGCAAAAACATCACATTCTAATATTCTATATCATGCAGTGAAGACGTATATAATATATATATATATATATATATATATTATTATTATTATTATTATTATTATAATTATAATTATTATTATTATTTATTTTTATTTTTTTGATGTTTCGAGTATACGTTTATCTCTTATAACAATAAATTATATTACTCCTACTTGATATAATACATTTTTAAAAACTGTACTAAAAAATACCAAAAATAGATCATTTATTATTAACAGGAAAATTGAAGAATACTTCAATGTTCTAATAAATAGGAATTTATTGCGAAATGAAACGAAATGATTTCTAATATTTCGATAAGTTGTTCTTCTTTGGCCGTAATATCCAATTTTGCCATGATGGTCGTTAGTTACTCTGGCGCGGTCGGCGGTCACGACGTCGAATTTTTACCGCCCAAAGGAAACTATAGGAATTACACGTACCCAAGCAATGGTACATAAATGGAATAAACAATTTCGTTTTATTACGTAATAAATGACTATTTACTAAAACTTCGAAGTATCATTTTTAAATACTAATTTTCCTGTTTATAAATAATTTTGTATTTTTGTGGTGCAGTTTTTAATCATTTTTCATGTAAAGTAGAAGTAAAATAAATTTTTACATTCATATTTTTATTTTACTTTGTATACATTTTAACTGCACTTTTACTAGAAAATCAGATTTGGAGATTTTTTTGTCTTTTTGAAGCATCACGACGAAGGTCTAGACGACCGGTCGTGCCTTGGAAACCGTACATTTAGGATTTCATTAACTAGTATATTTATTATTTTTATTATATAATAAAATACATTGATTTTAACAGTCATGTATATTTAATTTTAAGTTTACCTATCGAATTTATTATTGGAACCAAAATTTGACATTCATTTTTCATACCTATTATTATTTTAAAATACAACGACTAAAAATGAATAACATTTAAAAACTAATGAAATACATATTAATATGTATTTTATGTATTATATTGAATCATATAGGCAATAAATAAAATATCATATCTAAAAAAAAATAATATTTATATGTTTTAATATTTTAAACATTATAATATGTTAAAGTAAAAAGGAACGGTTTTCTTTTTATCCATAATAAATTGTATATTTATAAACAATGATCTTGTGATTATATTATTTTTATTAGAAAAATAATAGAATATAATAATAAATACATGTATATTCCTATAAAATATAATTGTTTTTTAATAATTTTAAATAATTATAATAAAATATATTTAAATTGTCGATGAAATAGGAATGCTATAAAATTATAACCAAATGTCTAATAATAATATTCGATTTATTTATGGTTTTTTTTTTACTTGATATATTAAATTAGTTTATCACTTTTTTATATATCTATAAATATATCACATTTGGCAGTATGGTGACGTGTTAATTATGACTATTTTAAACAAAGTGATATTTTCACAATCATTTTACAAATAACTTTTTATGTATTTTAAAAATCAAACATATTCAATCATACTAATAACAATTATTAATCGTTAATGAATAAATTAATAATAAATCAAGATATGCGACTCCAGATACTCAAAGATAAAATATATTTTCAATTTTAATATAATATTTGAATAATTATACCTATACGTATAAACTTTTTTTTTCACATACTAAACATACATTATATACATTTTTCTTTATCACGTAGCTTACGAAAAAAAACGTTCCTATGATTATTAAATTGTACAGTACCTAAGTATGAAATTATGGCTTATAAACCCATTAATTAAAAGGCATGAGCTTTGAGATGAAAACCACCAGGCGACATCTGATAAACGAACATGGATATTATGGAAAAAAAATTTTATATATATTGTTTCGTGATATATGAATGTGAAAATTATTTCTGGCATCATGTTTTTTTAAAAATTATAACGTTTGTGAATTAGACGGTACAATAATAATTTTTTTTTTTAGATAGATAAGATGTGAGGAAAAAATAGTTTATTTAGTTAAAATGTCCAATTTTTCAAGTATTTCATATAATCTAAAATTGGTTATCAGTTTGGAGTAGAGTGTTTTATTTTAACATCATTTATTTTATTGCTGTTCTATTTTCCAAAGTTATTAAAATATTATAATAGCAAAACTATTTAAAATTATTGACCATTATAGTTGTGTATTTTTCTAAAATATTATTATATCCATATTTGTACAGGTTATATATATATATATAGATTTGGACATATTATAAAAAATATATTATGTTTAAAATGTTTTTTTTTGCATAATATATTTTTTCTCGGTGATTTATTAATTAAAGAAGTTACAAACAAAAATGATACATTTTGAAACTTGTAATTTAATTTATTTTATACTTTAAAAATGACAAGAGAAAATCTAAATAGTATATATTTATGTTTTGTCTTGTCACTATAGTAAACAATGGCCTGTGGATACACAATATTCAACTTAATTTAAAAACTTTAACCCAAACACGACAGTCGAAACGTCAAATATTTTACTATTAATATTAATAGCAACTGTTATAATATTGAATGAATATTTTTAATACTACAGTGACATAGCCAGGGTTTCATTATGAATTAAAGGGTTAACCCTCACATAATGGTACTAATGGTCAAACATTTTTATATCTACAATACTGTATATAAAACAAGATACACTTGAAAAAATTCTTATGGGAAGGGAGTTTTTTTATCCCTAAAAGGCGAAAACCCTTCTAGATGCGTCACTTGTTTTATATGTACTAAAAAAAACCCCGATATAAAATAAAAAATAAAGTGCTTAACTATGCAGTGCAATAATATAAAGAATTTTTATAATAGTTTGAACAATTATAAATTTTTATGATATTAGAATTTTTAAATGTGATGTTTTAATTGATCAACAGATATATATATTTCGTATTAAATCGGTATACTCTTCAATTGCGAATGAGTGTAATACCATTAGTGTATATATATATTATACTACTGATATATACGCTGTATATCTTAAATATTATTTGTATCAAGTTTTATAGAAAAAATAAAACGATCAATAAACTTTTGTTCAAGCTGTTACATTATAAGAATTGATTTTCAATCACACAAAAATGTTACCATACAAAATTAATTTTAATCATTTATGTTTCTCTGCAGTAATTTATAAAATTATAGTAAAATAATACGAAAAAGATGTTATTTTTAATTTTTCTTTCAAAAGTAATTATTTTTACCGTAATAATGAATAAACATTTAACAAGTAGTTGGCCAAATATTTCCTCTGCCATAACTATCGAAGAATGTAACAACATTAAATTTTATGACATATTGTAAGATTAACCATTAAATTATATTTCGCTGGCTTGGAAAAATGAGTTCTATACCCAATTATAATGCGAATTATTTTTTATTTCTTTAGCGTTTTTAGTGTCCAATAATAGTATACAAATCCTTTTTGTTTTCTTTAAATGTTGTATATCAAAAATTCTATTTTAACTATATAATAAAAACAAAAAAGTTTCTTTTGAATAATACATACGTATAGCAACGGCATTTACCACCCTTTCATTCTGTAAGTATATATATATTTATATATTGTATGTATATATGGTTCTAATATATTTACAATATATATGGCACTAACGGATTATACTTATATATAGGTCAGATTAAATTTATCATTTATATTAAATTTAACCATCCGAATAATTACGTATATTATGTATTATGTGGAGGTATGTAATTCAGAGCAAAATTACAATGCGCATAATTTATATTGTGTTAGTAAAATTAAGGCGGGTTATACCTATAATATGTTTAAATAAGTAAAAATCGATATTTTAATATTTTTTTCAATGAAATGACACCAC
>JAIPRL010003120.1:0-50332 GCA_025469235.1 Pemphigus obesinymphae | reverse complement strand
ATAGGTAACTCAACAAAAAATGTTGGATTTTTCTATTCTATTCATGTAATATAATAATGTAAAATGTTTTTAACAATGTCCTCTGGTTAAGAAACTTTGGATAGGGGGTGTGGGGAACGAAGTCCCCCACGGCTTACTTTTTCTTTAATATATCCCGGAACGCTGATTTTTTAACTAAGCTCAGAGTCCGTCCTTATTTTTTTTTCCAATTCAAACACTGTACTATAGGCTTCTAATATACTATATTATAATTATAAATTAAATCACTATAGGCGCAAAAAACTTTTAAAAACGATTATAGGTAATACAATATATGAAATCGATAGAAGTCGAACACACGGGTGTTGAAAATCAAATAATGATAATAAAATATCCAGCTATAAACGGGGACCCTATGATACAACTTTATCAACAGACAGCAGTCATATTATAAATTATGATTTCTTACTTACAAATTTCAAATATATCTTATTATCTATATTATAGTATCTATACTTGTCGGCGGCGACCGGTTTCCACCCCAAGTCGATGAATACAGAGCACCAATATATTTTATTAACTTTTGTCACACACCATATACACATGTTTATTAGGTAGGTATGTATTATTTTATATTTGAGAAGACGCTGTATATCTACCTCTGCGTGCAGGCGACTGGGGAACGAACTTTATTCCGCACAGAGCATATACGTATTGTTCGCCAACACGATTAATCATTTTAAACATAATACTTATCAACAGCGTGTCACACATCATAAATATTGTCATTATGCCTTTGCAAGGTCTTATTAATTTGTACCATAAACATTTTTCAAATTATTGTAATAAATTGATAGGTAATTTAACAAAAAATAGAAAAAGGAAAATAAAGGCATTTATAGAAAAAATAGGCATTTGCCTCAAAATCCGAACCCTACTTATAATACTTGTAGGTACTAGTTGTACTTATGGCGCAAGATTTGGCGAACTCATCATTTTGGCTCGGTACACAGGCACGCCGCATTATAGGTACCTACATACGCATCGTGTACCTACCTAGGCACCGTACACTATCATTACTTTTTTTCGTGTTTGAGTCGTTTTTGGAACCATTTATTTCTTACATTTTACTACTTACTAATGGACATAATGTCAATAGACAAAATAAAATCGGAATTGGAAGCGACGTTTGTCTGCCTCTCTCTATCATACACGTATAAAGCCTTGTCTATAACTGTGTAACATTGCTATACAACAGTGTTATATAATAAAGTTATAGGTACTTATAACATGTTATACAAATTTTATAAAAATGTTATGTAACATATGTGTCATACGAGTATAACCGTGTTATATCACAAAATTTGTTTTCCATCAACGATGGAAAATATAACAAAAAAATTAAATAACATACCTATAACATTTGATTCATTTCAAGCGTAGATATACAGGGAGATAAAGAATTTATTGTAATCATGTTCATTTACAAGTATTGGTGTTCAGTTTTGGGATTTCTGAATCTGAATTATTGCTGTAAAATTGATCTTATTATATCTTATCTTATTTATCTATATATATATATATACCAGGAAAATTCTATTAGTTTGTCGATATGTGACCATTTTCGTATCAGTATCGATGTGATGCGCTGAGTTGTGTGGTGCGTTGAGTTTATTGCATTTAAATATTCGTATTATTATAGTTTCTACGAATAATTAAAAAAAAATTAGCATCATGGAGTGGACAAACACTAATGTTTGTCAGTTTATTGAACTGTACCCCGAACACGAAGTTTTATGGAGCAGTAAATTGTCAGATTTTAAAAATCGAAATAAAAAGCACGATGCTTGGACTACAATAAAATTGCAAAATATTTTCAAATTGATAAAGATGAGATTGAAAAGAAAATGAGAAGTCTTATTGGTCAATTTCAAAGAGAACAAAAAAAGCCAACATCACGAGCAGGGATTGATGAAGTTCATGACATTTTTAAAAGACAAACACAAGCCACGCCTTACACAGGAAGCTGGAATTAAAGTAAGTCTTGAGTACCTATCTATAATAGATAATAGCTATTATTAAATATAAATGCAGGATTTGACTTTAAAAACAATAATTATTTTGTATCATAATTTATAATATATATATATATATATATATAAATACATTACTGTCTCAACTTTTTTTTTTTAATAATTTAAATACTTTAGTTTAATACTTAAATAAGATTTGAATTTGTATTTAACTGATATTTGCTTAATTAATTATTATTAAGTATTATAATATTAAATAATTAAACATTTAAACAATTAAACAATATAAAACATTTAATTAACAATAATTTAACTGCCACGGAACTTGTCCTTGTGGTGAAATGAAAAAAAAATCAGTGAACACGTTTCTTATTAATGTTGCTTCTATCGATGATCTCCTTGCAATATTTCGAATGGGTAATAATGATTGAAGATTTTCTTGTTTTCTTCTCCAAGATCCTTCTATTACTGTACCGGAATTTAAATTCTCCGAATCGAATGTTCCTGGTGGATTATAATTTTGCTTGGATGAACCGCTACGCAAAAAGTTATGAAGATATAAAGTTTTCAACTTTTTTCGGCTGCAGTAAAAGAGGTTTACAAAGAACGCGGAAAATCGATGACATTATTCCAAAAACATTTTCCACAAATCTTCTTGCCCAACTTAAGCGATATTTAAAAATATGTGTTTTCGATATTTTCTTTTGATATCCATTGTATGGTTTTAATATATTTGGCAATAATGGAAAAGCGTCATCTGCAATAAAAACACGAGGACCAAGTGTTTTTTTTCCTGGCAAGTCCAATAATTATTCTTTTAGTAATTTGTAAAAACTAGTGCTCTTAAAAACACCTCCATTAGATATACGACCTTGACATCCAATATTTACGTATATAAATGTATAGTTTGCTTTAAAATTGCGAAAAATACAATACTAAAAGTTCCTTTATAATTAAAGTATTCACTGTCACTGGAATTAGGTGCTTTAATTACATTACTATGTTTTCCGTCCATGGCTCCTATACATAAAGGGAAATTCCAAAACTTGTAAGTTGTAGTAATCACTGGTAATTTTTTTCCACTTAATTTTACTTGAAGGTGTCTAAATAATTATGAATAAAATGTTTTTAAAATAACAAATTCAAAATTTAGATATGTAAATAAAATATATAAAAATGTATTTTTAAAAAGAACCGTTAAATAATTATCAAATAAAATATAAACATGCTGAATTTAATATTATATATATAAGCGCCCGGTGGGTAGGGCAAGATGGGCCCATTTTAATATAATAAATATCCCTCAATATAATTTTGAAAATATTAATTTTTACGTTATAGGTACGAGTATAATATATCATTATAAAAATGTATATATTTTTATTTTGTTAGGCATAAACTATGGATCTAAGTGATTCTACGTTTGAAATAAATCCGACATAACAGTTTGATCAAATAAAAAAAGATCCAAATATATCATTAGAAATGCAATCGAATGTTGATGTCGATGATCCAAAAGAATTATTTAAATGTCCGCAGAAAACTCCTAACCCTAAAACAAAACGATTTAAGAGAGATAGTACGTGTATGGCTGATGAGGCATATTATGTGATGAAAAGCTTATACCAAAAAAATAAAGATAAAGATGAATTTGAAATTTTTGGGCAACACGTAGCATGCAAAATAAGAAAGATCTTTACATCGTATGTAAAAAATACCGTTCAGTATCATATAAATAATATAATATATCAAGCGGAATTGGGACAATATGATCAGCCACCACAAAGTCAGTGTAACACATATCAAACACCATATCTTAACTATTAATCAACTTCGCCTTTATCAGTTCCTGAAAGTATAGTAGCAGTGGGTCTCTAACACCTATAACCTCTTTTTTACAATAACTATGTGAAGATTATGAAACCACAGATGAAGCATAAAATTAAATATACGAGTAGTACCTATATAAAATAATTTAACTATTTTATATTATTATTATACATTTACTTAAATATAGTAGGTATGAATAATTAATTAATTGGTATTAAAATAAATTTGAAAATTGTTTATAATATAATTTTTAATAATATAATATTATATTATTGTTATATTATATAATATAATATAATAACTTTACAATTAAATTTTAATAATTACTAATTTTAGTATTAATTTTATTAATTTTAATATTACTGAAAAAAACTTACTTTTACATATTCTTGTAAACCTTCTACCAATGCATCGCATACTTCTGGTACTATATTGGAAATATATTACCATGGAAATTGCTTGTTTAGACATTTTAAATTGGTACATGAGACTACGGAAAGAGTCACCGGTAGCTAAAAAGTGTGTCTGACTAAGGTCATTCACTGTTTTAACATAGTCCAAGTAAGTTTCAAAAATATTAATATTTATTTTTAAAAGTTTACAATATTGAAAAAAAAAAGTGGTTACTGCTTCTCGATTAAAAATTGCTCCCTAGTTTTTAGGATAACCTCTTCTTGATTTAAAACCACTTCTTACTTCTTATAACCAGTTACCAGTTTTAAGCCGCTTATACATTTTTAAAACAGTTAATTACAATATTTAAATAGGCTTTTGACAAACCTTTATAATATTTATGACTATTCGTCGTCCAACTTTTTGATCTCTGATTTCTGATCCCGGAATATTTGTTAGATTATTAAAATTATTTTGAAAAAAATCCTATGATAAAGTAAGCTTCGTCGCGATCGCAAATAACACAGTTTTAAGGAATTCATAATAATTTTAAAATATTGGTCGTAAAGAACGATTTTTTTACAGCCATGTCTACATAGGTATAAGCCTAATATAATAATATTAATAATGACCATGCTTTTAACAATCGCCAATAAGTCGATCAGCAGATTAATCTAAATACTTCACTTTTAGTATAATATGACAATAATTGTAGAAAACAATAACAATAAATAACATTAACGACTATTTTTAAATTTTTTGTTACCTATCTTAAATTTAATTTTATTACACCAGCTATGAAAGGTGATATTAAACAGTATTATTGGTGACGACTGATAACCCAAGTTCTTATATATAGGTATTATCAGTGGTGGATTATGGAGGAACGTAGAGGGACGGAGCTACTCTTCATGTTTTTTCATGTATAACAGCGTACCCGTTAGTTTATTTATCAAGGAACCCAGGGAACGTAGTGTCTGTTTTATTTTTATTTAACATTTTTAAAATTATCAATTTTTGTTTTTTTTTTGTTTTGAAAAATCGCGCAATTATGAAAACCAATGTCTTTTGTCCTTATTGCATAATAGGTTTTAGATAAAAAATCATGATATAAAATGTTAAATAGTTATATTTTATTAAATCATATATATTGGTATCATATAGGTAATAAAAATCTTCATTATCCTATCTTATATAAAGGCTAAAATGATGGCGAAATCAATGCGACACCGATAAACTTCAGTTATTCTAGTTGGTACCTAGTTGTTTATATTTAATTTTATTAGTGGAATGGCGAATTGCGTTCTACATCTATATCACTGATCACTGTGTTTTGGATTTTCCGTTCACATAGAGTCATTTTTATTCGTATTTTAGTTTAGGTAAAAGGAGTTTAACGAGTGTATAAGCTTTCTGGTAGGAAATTTATTGTAGTTGTTACTTTAAAGAAGTCAATTTTCGATTTTTCTAGTATCTATACCTACTACCTATAGGTAGTTTTCTTAAGTGAACAGGAAATTTATACCAAAAATAATCAAAAATTTTTATAAATCAGAAATTAATAATGTCAGAAACTTGGAATGTACACAATATTTACAATAGCACTGATAAATTGACGTGTAATTACAAGATACAATTTTCAAAACTTTATGACCACTTATCAGTAAATTATAAAAAAATGTTTTAAAAAATTATATAAAAACTACTTTTCGTTTTACATCTATAACTTCCTCGATTATTCATTTAAAAGGACAAAAATATATAATTACAAAATGTATAGACAATTAAACGATGAATATTTTTTATTTGAAACATTTTGTCGTAAGTATAATAATTATTGAGATTCTTAAAAAAAAAAAAATTTGTAGGTTGTTAACCTCCCTAAAACATAGCAGAAGGGGGGGGGGTTGAGTTGAGATTTTTTTATTAGAGTATGGCACTTGATAATATTTCTGCACATTACTTAGTCTTTCCCAAAAAAAAAAAAATAGTATTCCTTCTACACTATACCAGGGAAATGAATACATTCGTATTATTGTATATTTTATATAATGTTGATATATTAAAAGCCGT
The DNA here is from genome assembly GCA_025469235.1 of Pemphigus obesinymphae. Lineage (NCBI taxonomy): Eukaryota > Metazoa > Arthropoda > Insecta > Hemiptera > Aphididae > Pemphigus > Pemphigus obesinymphae. Next base: position 44,024 of record JAIPRL010003120.1, on the reverse strand, counting down.
AAAATAGTTTTAAACGGTTATTTTTAAATAAAAAAATGTTTCTAATTTCTCAATATTTTCAAACCACACAGGATCCGTTTCTATTTCTGTAATTATGGTCTGGTTATGTGTCCAAATAACAAGGTAACAACATAACATACGCCTAGGTAAATATAGTTGGCCTTGAATTTTATCCCAGTAAAAATGATTTTTGTTAATATATATAGAGTAATTTTCAATGTATGTTATGCAACTATGACCACTTTTTAGCTCAATATCTAATATTTTATTTTGATACTTCCATCGTTCCACGGTCTCCAGTGTCATCCGGCTGTTTTGTATTCCCGTTTTATCTCTTTCGTTTAGTGTTACCTTTTCGTTCCATGGTTTTTCCAATCGTTCGTTGTTTGTTGATGACTAGGGCCCGGATGTTGATGACTTTTGCATTTTTTTATGGAATGTCTTAAGTGGTGCTTTCTTAGCTAAAAATTTCTAGCTATAAGCTAGATTTAATTTAGCTAATTCTAGCTAAATAATGATTCAATAACATTCGAATCTAAATAACTAATTTTTATTTTGCATTTTTCAGCATTTTTTTTTTTATTTTTTTTATTTTTTGACATTTTAAGGTCATTTTTGTTATGTTAGGTTATTTTTTTTAAACTATTTTTCAATAATCGTCAAAAAATTCACGAGTTTACCATCATTACACGCTGGAGAACATGGTTATCTGCTGCTCTTTATTATTGCGAACATTTTGAAGTGATACAATCTATAATAAATAAACTCGATGCAGATGATGCTGTATCGATTTCAAAAGCACAAAAAATAGTCAATGAAACGTTAGTTCAAAGAAATTTAACATACATAAAAGCCACTTTTAGTAAACTTCCTGTCGAAATCACTCAATTAGAAACTTCAGGAATGCCTTTGACTAAATCTTTGAAAATAATCGAAGACATAAAAAAGGTTATAGAAAAATCTCCAAGTCAAATTGGAAAAAATATATTAAAAAAATTGAATGCAGTTTTGAACAAAAACACAGGATACACTACATTAAAAAATATATTAAACGTTTTGAATGGAGAAAACAATAGAAGTGACAGAATTCTAGAAGACTTAACTGCAAATGATATGGATATTTGAAGTTTGCCCCAATCACTTCCGTCGACGTAGAAAGATCATTTTCAACATACAAAAATGTTTTAGTAGATAACAGGCGATCTTTTTTATTTGAGAACCTCAAACACACTTTAATAGTTCAGTACAACAGTTCAAAATTCAGAGATATGAAAATTAGTTTTTAATTTTACTTATTGAGTATATTGTAAGATTTAAAAATTTTCTTAAAAAAAATGTCTAGATTAAAACCTGCAGTATTCAAAATGCGTGTAAATTCAAACTTTAATCAAATTATTTTAATCATAATTCATAATATTTTTTATTATATACTTTTATTTTTTACATAAAATCAATTTTGAAATTCAAACTTTAATATATGTGTTTAGTTATTTAATATGTATGTGTATTAATTGTAATTAATAAAATATTAACTAAAAAAATAAATAAATAATTTAAGTAATTTAAACAAATCTAAAGGTTTTTTTATAATAATTTTAGTTTATCAATTAAATTTTTTAATGGCATTTTTGTAAGTTTTTAGGGCATTTTTTGAGTTTTTTAGGTCATAAATGCATTTTTTTTAGGGCATTTTTATAGGTTTTTTAGGGCATCAATATCCGGGCCCTATTGATGACGATTCCGTTTTTTTGATCGTTGTGAATTTAGGTACACGTTTTCTCCTTTTAATCTTTATTACTCCAGGCCTTTTCCTTTTTTTCGTCTTGTGTCTACCGTCCTCGCGATCTATTGACACTTGATAATTGACGTTTGTAGGGTTTCTATTGCTATTTCGTTTTTCTTCTGTTAATAGCTTCTTCTCGTAGACTCGCGTCGTCCGTGATGTGGCGCGTTGTCGTCGGTGCCTGTATTCGTACGCGTCCGTGTGCGTTGTTGTATTGACAGATGTCGTTGTATGTTTCGTTGCGCTCAGGGTGGATTGATAAGGTGTAAACACTTGGCAGTTGATTGAAAATGTTACACCAGAAAAATTCACCACTAGATCGCGTTGAATACATGACAAATGACCAATGTATACTAGTTTTATTATGCAAAATACCTATACTAATATAGGTACATAAATTGCAATTTTATTTACTAGAGTTTAAAAGAAACAATTTTAACAATGTCAAACGAAGATGTTATGTATAATGAAATAGGTACTTTAATTAAACCTAATATTGTGAAATACAATATTTTTAAGGATGTTCAAAATATTCAATTACCAGGACCAATGTGAGGTTTTCATACTAATGGATCAAAAAACTTGGTTTTTATACACACGTTGAAGGTCTTTTAAATGATAAATGTGTCAAATTTTTTAGTTCCATAATAGCAAAAGTATAACAGATATTGAATGAATATACTAATTTATTATACATACACACATTATTATTTAGGTCTATATCAGAGGTAAAGATACCAATAATGAACATTGTTTAAATACTCGTTGTGATGTTGAGAATTTACTGGTAAACATTGGAAAGATAAAAATGTGCCCAGGATATAATTTTAATCAGTCAATTCTTTAGTCTTCTAAATGTTTACTTTATATTGAATGTAAAAATATCCGGTGTAGATATTGTTCATATTAAAAAAAAAATTTCAGTAAGAAAAAAAACATTATCACAAAATCTTTAATAATGAAGTTAACATATAAAAGAGCCCGACAAACACGTAGACTTTCCAAAAAGGTTATTCATTAATCATTTATGTAGTATAATTTGAAATATAATAACAAATGTGAATTGTATACATATTACTTAATAGGTTATAAACTAATGAAATCAAATATTGTAAGTTTAAAAAACGATTTTTCAAAAATAATAGATCTTTTGTAATCATTTAAAATGGTTGTAATAATCTCATATACAGGTATTTAATTAATTTTTTATTGTATAGCGATTGACTATTGAAAGTAATTATGCATGTAATTGCTTCTAAAATTGGTTGTATGGATCATTAAAATGAATTGACCAAATACATTGTGAAATTTTATATAAACACAACAATGATTTTTGCACGTAAAAACTACAACAAACAAGTGGAAAAAAAAAAAGAAAAATGAAAAAAGTTTAAAAATAAATGTCTAAATTAATAGGAATTTAATATTATAATACAAGATAATATGTACTTCTGCATATATTTCAACTGGTGTATTAGTAATATCATACTCGGGCGGAGGAAAGTCTTTACACCTTATCAATCCATTTTGGTTGCACTCTAGTTTTCGTTGTCTGGGTGCCGATCAACGTGGAAACGCGACGACTCATATTATGCGGTGTACGTTATCACCGAGCGCAGTGTACATCCAGGGGCTTAATTTCAGTTTTTTTTTCCGGGTGTGCGGATTTTTATGCAGGCCAATTTCAACATTTCAAAAGGGCCGTTTTTGGAAAAAAAAATGTTTATAATATATTATATTATATTACGTATAAATGTAATTATCATAAACACACTATTAAAAATTGTAATAGATATTTTATAATTAATATTCATATCATATATGAATATAATATAATACATATAGGTATAAGTTAATAAATTATGACGGTGCATTGGAGCATTAATGGAAGGCCAATTATTATTGAAACTTTTAATTTAGTGGTGCCGTCGCACATCCGTATATGCATAGTGAATTACGTTGAACTGCACTATAACCTATACACTGCACTATTGGTTATCTACTAGCAACACATACACAGATAATACATATCAGTAGGACGCTCCTCATTAATGATTGCCACAAGTGAAATCGTCGTCGCTCTATTCATAATATAATATTATGATCTAAGCGTTCTTAGCTATGCACGCATGTTTATTAGTCTACACTGATTACTGATTACAACATATATTATTTTTAAAATTATTACTATCCATAAATATGTTAAATTTATAAAATGAAATGTATATCATATTACCGACGATATAAAATACTTGTAGATAATAATAATAATTTATTACACTTGTTATTCTAATAAGAAAAATCATATTTTGAATTTTATGTTTGAATCTATATAATATTTATTGATAAGTAAAAATTGTACGTGATTTGACAGAAAATTAAAACTATTGGTAATATGTAACTGTTGGGAATACAATTTTACGTAATCTTTATGATACATTTATATTTGTCAACAACTAACTTATACATAATATTATATGAGATTAGATTGAGTAAGGTAATAATGTATAGTATATTATTAAAATGTTTATTAGCATTTAATGCACACAGATTTCTATATAAAGCATTGTGGAAAGACATGTGTTCGACACATGTTAGCGCATGGTACAAGAAGAGTCTATTTTGAAGACAGATTTGTTCAGCCATATTTAACAGTCGTATATAACCATTTAATCACAAAGACCAACAAAACTGTCTGTGTAAAAATACATCACGAACCAAAATATCTTGGTAAAAAATAAAAATATATTTATTATACAACCTTAATTTATTATATCTTTTTTATAAACACTTATTTTTTTAAATTTATATCTAAGATTATAGATGGGCAAAATAAAAAAAACCCAATTTTTTACAAAATAAAACAAATTATTTTGTAGAAATGGGGTTTTTATATTTTATTTAAATAACTCTGAAACTTACCTATACCCAATTCTATCAAAAATATTATAGATAGGGTTTAGAATTTGAGGAATTAATAAAAAATAAAATTCAATTTTATTTTGAATATACATTATATGTAGAATAAATCCTCTTCAGATTTTACTGGATTATTTTAGGTTTTTTATGTAAATGTATAAAAAATAGATCATTAGTAGATCATTACTAACATGATGTATTCGGCTACAGTTTCTGAAAATGACTTGTGATCATGTTAATATAGATACTTATATTAAACAATAAATGAGGCACATGGAAATACATATAGGTACATATAAAATTATCTGTTTTATTTTCAAAGGAAATCTAGGCCTACTCTGCACGTTGTGATATTTTGTAAATTTTATTTTTAGATCTATCAAAAAAGTTTCTACTTAATTTTTGATACAACCATTAAGGAGATACCCACAGATAAAATTCTACATTTGGTATTTATGACCTCAGACAATAAATTCCGATAATTTGTGTTTATTAAATACATATTGTACCTAGGTAACAAATTAGTGGTAACGGAATTCGATAAATCACTATTTTCGCATGGATTAGATTTATCATGACAATCTTAACTTTAAGAAATTTAAACCAATATAGGTACGTCAAAGTTATAGATTTATCAAAAAAGTCATTACATAATTTTATGATTCAATGCCAATATAGCGGTTATACGGTTCAAATTCCAAATGTACAGATTTGGTCCGCTCAGAATATCATACTTATCAGACTAATGAAAATAAAAATTTGACTTATGTTTTGAATTTTTTTTTTTGAAATATATAATAGATATATTTAAATCTAATGCGGTTTTATTTTCGAAATTATTTGAGGAATGAATATTATATCTGGGGGAAAAAAACCGAGAAAATAGGTCGATATGTACCTATATAGAATAGGAAAACGTATCTCTAATATATATTTTTATACGCAAGTATAGTTTTATAAATATGCACTCCGTCCCCCCACCCAATAGAATCCTGCAGGATACGCGTGTAATGTACGCGAGATAATATAATTTTACGACTGGACGGAAGGGTGAAATGCGAGTGAATAAAACTGTCGCGGGTACCCGTGAAGCGCCCCAATATAAATCACATTTCTAGAACCGAATGACTACCTATACATATTACCGGTGCCGGACCTAGAGAATTTGTCGCCCGGGACAAAAAATAATTGTAGCGACCCTTTTTAAATTTTAATAAGCAAGAAAAAAAAAAAAAGATCATTCGTCAATTGCTATTAAAAATTAAGTGATCAATGGGATCAAAAACAGGACGAAAAGTTTAAATATTTTTACATTTTGCGCCCCATCATAATGACGCCCGGGGCAAGTGCCCAGGTTCACCCCCCTCCCTAGATCCGGCACTGCATATTATATTGTATACGAGTAAGATTGACAACCACCCATTGTATGACAACATTTTGTAATTATTATTATTATTATTATTATTCCTAATCATTCGACTTTTCAAAACTTGACCTGAATCGCGCAGGATAATATGATATTAATATAAAATATGATTGTCGTGGCGTGAGAACTCGTGTGAAACCTATATGTTATTATACATAATATATTCGTCCCAATGTTATCGTCCTGTGAAATTTTCAACCCTTTTACCTACAGAATAACACACACACAACACACAAAGGGATCAAAGTTTTCTTGCCGCCTCCCGACGCAAGGGTCCTCGAAAATAATCCGACGTTTCCCGTATTGTTACGGCGTGCGACAGTTAACGCAACTGTCGGTGTTCGGCCCGCGGCACGTGCTGTAAAATCCTTGGTTTCGGTCGTCTATACGGCCGCCCCCATCATACCGTTATAGGCTAGGCACCTATATAGTACCTATACAGTCCACACGGAAAATATAATATTACAATAAAAATGGTATTGGACCCGGAGGATAGCAATAATATCAGGTATAAGGTAACCTACGTACACGTAAAATGGGTTTAAAAACTTGTTGATATTTTCAACCCCCCCCCATCCTATCCTCGTTGTAAATAAGTCGAATTTGATTTATAACGGACATATTTACGATTACCGCATGTCACTTCACGATAAATTACAATATTGACGTATACATATAACATATCATATCATATAATATACTCGTTATGTTTACTCGTATATTATGCTATAATATTATGTTTCGCTTACCCGTTCGACCTAACCAACATGACGTGCGTGTCATCGGGTCATATATTATTTTAAGTAGGTATACCTATTCGTTAAACTACTGTTTTCTGCGTTCAGCTGCGGGAGCATAGGTAGCTGGACGATGAAAAGTTCGTCACCCGTATACGGATAAGCCGAGTTGAGAGGACAGCAAATCGAGTCTTTTGTACTTTTTGAGTGTTGAGTACACACGGGCAAGGTTGGATTTTGCCACCCATGTTTTTAAAACGTAAATAACCTAAAAAAATAAAATAAAAATGAGGTCACGAACTTTTCAGTTCAAAATATACCGTCCTGGTAAAATGCCACAAAATACACAATGCCGTAATAGCCTGGACTTTCGTCGTCTATACGTCTACGCTTTTAACCATATACTCATATACGAGTAAATAGACACTACATTTTTTTTTTTCGGTAATAAAAACGTTATCATCATAAATTATTCAAACCAATATAATCTTATAAAACTCGCATACAGATTTGAGTAAAATATTTTTTCAAATATTTTGAATATATATTCATTCAGAATATCATGTAATAAATACTATGTAAGTATTTTGAATACTCCACCAAAAAATAATTTCAAATTTTTTAGAATACTTTTTATATATATATATATACCTATACTATATTTCAATAATGAAAATATTAAATAGTAATGTATTATATTATTATTTAATCGAATATAAACAGTCATCAATATGTGGGGTTCTAATAATTTTAGATCCTGAGCGATTAATTAATGGAAACATACAAAAAAATGTTATTGTAAAAATATGACTGGAACCTTAAAAGTATTTTTTTTTTTTAACTGTATTCAAAACACTCAGTTCTGGTCGTATATAAGAATAATACTCTTGTCGATAACGTGAATTTGCAATATCGCTCGAAATCCTCAACATTAAATTAGACGAGTGTTCCATATTTATTTATTTTTTTTAAATTTCATGATCTCGCAGATGGACGATCAGTCCTCTCTCCCCCAATAAATATTCATCCTTGTACCGTAGACCTATAAATATTTATTCGACGGAGTGAAATTTAAGTGCCGCTCTTTCTGTATATATTCTTTTTTACCCCATTCACATTTCTCTCCTGTACAAAATTAGGTACTCGTGTATTTATATCGTTTACATTATAATATATTATGTACACACAACAACGGGTATACACAGTAGTGTATTATGCAGTGTGTACCTAATACAAAGAGTCCATTCAGATGTTCAACTGTGTAGGTATACGTGTGAAAATGAAAATAACCGAAGAAGTACCTCCTAAACGCCGGGTTATAAATAAAAAAAAAAAAAAGAAGGGAAAAAATAGAAAGAAAGAAAGAGGAAAATTCCGTTGGAGATTAATATAATGTAATATATACTTGCACTCAGTATTATATGACGGTCACGAGGATCTAAGGACTGCACACACACAAATACCTTACGTGGAGCTTATATAGGTATTAGGTAAAATATATTATATATTATTATGTTTCGAGTATTTTTACCTTAAACGAATACATTTTGGGTAGTTTAAAAAAAAAAAAAAAAAAATCAGTACTTTTCACGATGATATTATATATTATATTTATAGCTATAGGTAGGTGGTATACTGCATTTATACCTTTACCTATATATATATATATATATATATACATAGTATAATTCACCGTGACTCCGGAGTTCGGGTCCTTCGTCCTTCGTCCTGTATGTATGTACGCGTCCAGTTTAAGCAGGACGATAAATAATAACGCAATAAACGTATACGATATATATATATATATATAATATTATACACGGGACCTGTCCGCAATATATTATATATTATGTTATACGTGTGCAGTGAATAGTGAGTTTCGGTCTTTTTAATTTTACCGATGAAACGCCGTGTCATATACACAGAATATTACCTACCTATCTGCCCACATATATATATATTGTGTATTAAAAATATCGTTGTTCGAGATGAATCGTGTTTTTTTTTTTTTTTTTTTTATACATATTATATAGAAAAAGGACATAAATGCACGCCGAACTGCTGCATTAAGGATAGCATACGGTATGGTGAATAAAGGACTCGCGTGTGTCCTGGCGTCAACATCAGACACGCAGGTACTAGTCGTGATGACCGCAGGACATCCCCAGGACATCCGCCTGGACACTACAAGCGCATTGTCACCGGCGACAAACGGTACCGCCACCGAAAACCCGAGTTGGAATCCAGACACGTGATAATAATACACATACAGGTATATATACTCGAACAATAATATCGTGGTCAAAATAACAATATCATCATAATCACCGGGGACCACCTAGTTGATGTGGATGTATGTGGTTTTTAACTTCTGGTGTTCTGTTTTTTTTTTTTTCGCATTTGCCTTTTCTATATTATAATCTCATCGCGAAAACGGCACTCCCGTGGTCCGACCGTCCGAGTTTGTATTTATAATTTACGGTTATTGTAGTATTATATTTATTATTTTGTATAACGGTAACGGTTGTACGTATCTTATAATAATAATAATAATAATATTATTATTATTATTATTATTATATACAGTATGATATTTATTATATCGGTACAGGTAAATATGAATTCGTGGGTGGGTGGGTATTACATTGTACACTCGGGTACACCAAAGGTTTCCCTTTACGGTTTTGTGCGTGGACATTCGGCGATTTTCTGCCGGAAACATAATCGACCGTGTATACGATACGAGTGACCGGAATAACAGGTACATATTAGGTATTATGGTAGTAGGTAGGTAAATTAAGTGAACGCTTAAAAAGTTTCGTAGCGAAATAGACGGTACTATATATATATATATATATATAATATTAAATTAAATTATAATTAAGTACATCGTTTAATAGATGGAAAACCTGTTCCGTGTTTTGTCGGAATTTCATTTTACCAAAATTATATTTTATTTCTTACAACTGAATATTCACCAAATACGTATTTTGCCTATGCCATGTTCAAAAATTTTTTATACGATTTTTGAAAACCCGTTTCCAAGAAACCATAGTTGTAACTTCTCATCATTCGAACAGTGATACAATTTCGTTTCTATACGTTCTTTTAAAGTTACAGGGCGTTTTAATTTTTTTTTTTTATATAAATATCGCGATTACGTGACAATAAAAAAAGGTTCCGACACTGGTCTATTTTTAAATTACTTTTAAAATATATTGAAATATTATAATAGGGTGTGTACGCTAATAATTTTTCGTAGCGAAATAGTGCTTTCGTAATATTAAAATGAAAATAACGGCTACAATAAACGTTGAGATATAAAATATTATCCACCATTTAAGATGTGAGCTTTTTCGAAGTTATATTGAAATTAGATTTTCAAAATAATGTTTTATTTTTATATTTTATACAATTCAGTATTTATTAAATACCCATTTTTGCTAAGCTATATTTTTTTAAAATTCGTTTGTATGATTTTAAAAATCAGCTTCCAACAAATATAGTTTAACTTCTCATCTTTCAAAAGGGTTGTACAATTTCGTTTTTACATTCTTTTAAAGTTATACGGCATTTGAACTGCGTAAACATGTTTTTTAAAATAAATATCGTTATTATATAACAATAAAAACTGGTACTGACACGGGTATATTTTTAGGTTGTTTGATTTTAATTTTTCTTAAAATTTATTAATATTGCCTATACAAAACCCCTTAAAAATCAGGTGTATGGCGTCTTTTTAATACGGGTCTTGTGTAGTATTAAGCGTGTGTATTCACACAGGTTGTGGGTTTATGTGCAAAAAGCTTTATGATTTTTAACTCTTGACATACCGAAATTATAAGCTTTACCTGTATAACGAAAGATTTCAAATTTGAAATACGTCACTGCAGATTTTGATATCAATATATTCTATATATTCAATTTAATCAATATATGTTAATTTTAATTTTAATTTTTTTAAATTATTGGATTATAGGTAAGCTAATCGGAAGCTATATTGTAGCAAGGGAGAGGGCCAGTGGGGAAATTCTCTCCCTCCCTAACGGACTATATTTATTTTTATTTTAGATTCTGAGCGTATTGCTTGTGGTTTTTATTACATATATGTATACACGATTTCGAGTAGAAGGAGTCAAGTAAACATTTTTAGAGAAAGGCTTTCTGATATAAAATTACTTCTATTTGGTACCTATACACAAGAGGTCATTTTTTGATCTTCCTAGTAATTTTCTTTAGCTTAAATGAAAACTACCGAAAATTACTAAACCATTTATAGTTTTAAATATAATAGAGCCATGCAATTAACATGAAATATTAACCATAGTACAATTTCTATTAACGTGATGAAAATTTCAAGATTTTTTTTTATCACTTTATAGAAACATACCTAAAATTATTTTTTAAATATTTTTTTTGTGTATATAATATGTATACATATCTTTTTCTGGTAGAAGAAATCGAATAATTGGAGTTTTTATGCATAGATAGCTTTATGATGGGAAATTTTTTCTTATTAGTACTTAATAAAGGTCATGTATTGATTAATTGTTTTCTTAAGCGTAAAGGAAAACTAATAAAAATAATACAACATTTTTGGAAATTGGAAAATAAAATGAATCAAAATTTTACTCAAAATTGTTTTTCGATTGCAGTGTTTTATGTTTTAAATTAAAAATAATAATAAGGACAGAATGGACAATGGACCAAATTATTTATATTATTGCTTGAATAATATAACAATTAAATAAATAATAAGTGTTTAATTTTGGAATGGATTAAATTTTTTTCTCTTAGGGCACCCTAATAATAACGGGTCTCTCCATTTTGCAAATCCTAGCTAATTAATAATAAAATCCTTTGCTAAATTATCAGCTAATTTTATTCCTGAATCACTTAGTATATAACATTATATATTATTTTAAATTTGTAATATAATGGTTTTTTTCAGTGTAAATTGTCAAAATATCCATACAATTTATCAATAAAAAAAAGAGGTACCTATACACGAGCTATAATATCAATAGGCAGGTTGGTATATGTGTGTTTAAATATTATATTTAGGCATACAAATTCATATACGTTTATAAATATAATTTTTAAGCCCCGTGGCTATTAAATAAAATTTTAAAAGAAATATTTATTTGTACAATTAATACTAAAGTGAGTTTTCTAGGGTAGAAAAAAAATTTCTTGGTCTATATAATGTGAGCCATACGATTAAACGTGTACTTAAATCAATATCATGTGTAAAAATGTTTTAAAATAATACATAATATCTGTAAAATTTTCATTTTTTTTATAATAGTTTAAAGATCATATGACGAGCCCTCAAGCATGATGCCCGGCAATAGTTCAGTTTTCGTTGCTTTAGACAACTGTTGGTTCAGCTCGTTTTTGTAGTCTTTTGACCGCGACGTCATGTCCACTTGCTGCAGTCCACTAGTTTCCGACGAATAACGTACGCTCCGGCCTTCCAGAGATGGACGTTTGTAGTTGGTTTTTTTCAAAATTGCCTGGAAATTGTATTTTTCGAGTATGAAAATCACACCAAATCATGTTATTATAAAATATTATTTTAAGTTGTCAATACTTTCAAGAGTGTATAAAATACTCTAATCGGGAATCAAAATAAATTTTCTTATACGGTTACTTGTTGAATTTATAAAATAAAGGCATTCATTACGCCAGCTCCTCCAACTTAAAATTCTGAATTTTTTTTTATACCAATAATCAGTACTTAATTTGTACTACTTTTAGAATTTGTACGGAACTCAATAATAGACAATGCCAGCATAATCTACTAAATAATTGTATGCAAAAAAAAATTTAGGAATTATGATTTTTTACGTTACGATAAATAGTAACGTTACTCCAGTCCCACTCATAAAAAAATTTTTTTTCTCTTTTAATGAGTTCTATACATATTTTAAAAATAGTTTTAAAAATTCATACAAATTACGTGTTAACTATTTGTGGGGAAAAAATCCAGAATTTTAAGGTGAGAGGCTGGTGTAATTGACGTTAACAAACAGTCTATATGCTCGGTTCGGCTAAATAAATCGACAGAGAACCCGACCACATTTTTACGTGGTAGTTTATTGACCATGAACGGTTCATGTACGATTTGGTCGAATATATACCTATTGGCAATCAAAATATATTTTCTAGTGGTTAATTGATGAAAGTGATAAAATTGAAGTGATTTAAAAATTCGATAAAATGTTTACCTATTAAATATGTAAAATATGCAAATTTAAAATGGAACGAATAGACGAATTTGAATTTTATTATATGCTAATTAACGGAATAAAACGCATAACTATTTACAGTTTAGAAAATGTAAATCCTTTTTCTCGTGGGTAAAAATTTATATATTTATATAGGTATATTTCGATATAGGTAAATTTGCATATTTTGGATATTCAAGTGGATTTTTAATCGAAACAAATGTCAAACAAACCTGGAAATTATAAGGAGGGTCGTCTTCATCGGTCTGCCCCAACTGTAACTGTTGTTTCGCTTTTAACTGAAGTTCATGAACAGGATTTGCTCTATCCGGTGGCCTAAATATTAAAATTTAATTGTGTAGTCATATTTAAATTTAATATCTTAAACAATATAGATAATATTTTCCAATCAATAACTGGCAACAAAATTACAATATTTAAATATTTGAATAATATGTTTTTAATTAAAATAATATGATGAAATTCAAACAATAATTATCGTACAAAATATGTTATACTAAATATGTTTTATTAAATTATTAAAATAGAATACTATGGTATAAATTATTTTATATTTTAAAAAACAAACTAACTTGAAAGATTTCGTTTTAGTTGTTATAGTAATTTTATTCGGATCTTTTTTTTCATTATTCACATTGAATCTATTGTCAGTCACAAATTGTGTCTTTGGTTTTTCTTCGAATTTCTTATGTACACGCTTATAGTCTTGATTTTGATCCTGGTTAAAATCCATGTAAAATATGCACACTTTGAAAATAATTTTCTTATAGATACTTACTGGTTGTATACTATTGACATTTGAATTGGATAAACGTATTCCTTCGTTGATTTCAACTTGTACACCTTGGTCTGTTTGAAAAATAGTTTTTTAATACTAAAATATTATATGATATAATCATCAAAATATTACAATTATTTGTATAAAAATATTCAATAATTCGTGACTTAGATTCAAATTTACTCTTTAAAAACTAGATCTAAGGCCACGATTACTATTTAAAAAAAAAAAAAAAGAATGATTTTCCTATAGGGATGTAAAAAATAATAAATAGTGATTTTTATAAAGTATAAAATTTTACCTCGAACTGTAAACGAGTGTTTCAAAATTTTATAGGCAGTACGAGCTTCCGGAAAACGGGTTAAAGGAGAATCCCAATTGTAGTCGTCAAAATTGCTTGTCATACTAAAATTAAAAGCGTAATAATTAAAATATTATATTATTACTTATGTATTATGAGTAGGGTTGGGAAAATTATGCATAAAAACCTACAATAAATGCTTTAAAATATTTCGATAATGATAAAAAAAAATGATTTTAAAATATGAAAATTCTACTAAAATATAATTTAAAAATGTAAAAATTTAGCTATAAATAATGTTCACTGATCAGTGAAAACTAAATAATTGTAAACAATATCCTGGCATAATGAGATCGGACTATCGTTACATTGCACCGCTTATCACTCAAACCATATCTAAAAATCTATTTTAAGAAATAATTATAGAAAATATTTAATTGGTGTTCATGAAATACAACGAAAATTTAGTGTACATATAATAACTTAGTTTATAAAGAGATATTTTTTCTTTTATCAATAAACATACCTATCAAAAATACCCCTTTCAATCCACTTAATAAATATATATTTGGTATTGAGAATTTGGTATTTCTTTTAAAAAAATTATGTAAAAATATTGTTTATCTATTTATTATTTTATATATTTAAATGTAGCCGAATATACTTATATTTGATAAACAAAAGAAAACAAAAGCTAGTAAACTGACAAGAATAATTTATTCTTAAAAATTGTAAGATAATGCAAAAAAAAAATGCTACATATTATTTCATATTTTAACTCATTGATGTATAGGTAATCGTATGAATCGAATTTTGTATTTGAAAAGTTATATGTTGGTGTACGATGAAAGAAAAAAAATACAAATTCTACAAATTTCTAGCCCTAATTATGAGTATATTATAATTAGTAGACAGTATTGAAATGTATTTTTATTTTTTTATTTTGTGATACAAACAAGAAGTTTGTTTCAAAGATCAGAGATTCAGGAAAGCTGTACATTTGGTAAAATTTTAATTTTGTAGTATACATTCAATATGTTTTTTGGTAATTTTTCTAATGTTATAGTGCATTTAATACAATATTTTTCTTTTAAATTAGCAACAGTCGATTAATTAATTTTATAATAATTATTATTATAAAAACTGAATTTTTTCACTCAAGTTCATTATAATTACTATTATAATATTGTCAAATATTATATATTTCTGGATTATACATTTTTAAATACAAAATATTTAAAACGAATGAAATATAGATTCCTTTAATAATTTTAAAATAAAAATTTGATAATATCAATGCTAAATTAGTTAATGATTTTTATATAGTATTTATAGTTTAGTCCACAATACATTTTTTAAGGTATATTTTGTTATTTTTTTATGTCATAAAATGTTATCTCTAATCACAATATTATACTGCCTAATACCATTAATAATTATTATTACTTTTCGTCCATCAAGTCATTTTGGTCGGTTGTCATCATATCCATTTGACACAATCGGAATGGAATTTTGTAGGAATAACACTTCTTGCCACCCAAAAATTCAGTTATGTTAGTAGTGCTCATGATATTTCCCAACAAGACCGGTTGACGATTGATGTTGTTTAAACTACAAATCACGTGTTGATTGTACATATGCAACTATTTAGATAATAATAACAATGTTATTTTAGTAAAGTAGGAAAGACATTAAATGTAGGTAGGTCACTAAGGTATATTTTTGACAGGAGAAAAATAGTGAACTTTTTAGTTTTAAATATAATTTTTAAATTGAATTTGAATTTATATAATAACATTGCATTTTTATAATTATTAAATCATTATTTTATTTTATTTTTTTTATGTATTTTTGGATACTTTTAATTTTTAGATTTTGTGCGAGGAATCTCTTGGTTTTACAATAATGGTTTTTTTATTTTTGTGGAAAAAATTTTTCAAGTGAAAGGATTTGAGAAGAGTTTTGGAGTATAGGGATCTTTTGGTAACAAATACGTTACAGATGGTATTTCCTATAGATTTTTAAAAATTTTTTCAGCAGTTTTCTTCAGAGGACGATATACACACAATTTTTAAGAGATTTTATATGCGCAATTTTTATGAAATTTTAAGAAAAATGAAAATACAACAATTTAAAAATATTTAATTATATTTTAAAATTAATTTAAGATTAGTCATGTGTCAGTACCATTTTGTATTATAGTATTATCACAATATTTGTTAAAAATTACGTTCACGCTCTATAACTACAACTTTTCTTTGTGTAATCACAAAGTCAAAATTTATAAAAAATATGAAATATGAGAATACTTAATGTACTCGAAAGTGGAATTTTTTTTCAATACATTTTTTGAGCCTAAAATCGGTGATTGAAAATTGTGAAAATTTAAAATTAAAAAAAAAAATCATTAGAAAAATTTCACTTTATGGCATGCCGAAAAATAGTGTACATGATCGTATACTCGATTATCAGCTGTAAAATAGGGAACCATGCGTGATCATAGGAAAGGTTTACAGTTTTATGATTAACGATCCCTACCATCTGTACAGCCATCGCCGAACTATCGCAGATCCGAATATTTAGTTAAATTATGCGTTATTTAATACCTTGGACGATTCCGTATTCGATTTTTACGATATATTTTTTTCGGATATCCATAGATTTCCATCTAAGGACAATAGTTAATATATAAAAATTCTAAAACGGTAAGTCTGACCAACTGGTTCATACATTTGGTATATTTATTTCAAATCGTTGGATTTCTGTAGAATTTTTTACAAATTTTGATTAAATTGATGCACTTGGTGAACTTTTATTATAGTTATAACGATATTAATTCAGAGTTTCAAACATTTCTAACTGGCGATAACAGTTATATAAAAACCTGTGAACGATATTTTCAAGTACAATTGACTTTAACGAAACTTGTAGAATAAGTATAGCTATAATGGCTAAAGGTATTTCAAATAATCGAACTTCCGTTGTATATTTAAAAATTCGATTTCAATTTATAATGATACCTAGTTAATTTTAACGTTGTATGAAACACGTTACACTCAGGCGAGAACCGAGCAAAGCCAGATTCGAGTTCTTATTATTACCACCCGAGTTAGTTTGATACATTTTTGGATTACCTACCTTGTCAACTTATTCATCATAAACACATAAACCGTTTCTGCCGTAGGTGGAATATTTTTCAAATTACTTAAATAACCTTATTATTTCCCAAAATCTTGGGTCGATTACGGGTCCCAATAAAATTCATAAGCCAAGATATACGAATTGCATTCAAAAAACCTTATACTTAAAACGTGTCACACTCAAAAAAATTTAAATATCCAAGCTTTCCAACTTAAAAAGTGTTGCACTGTAAAGTAGTTTTGTTGACAAGTAGTCTCACTGAAAAGAAGTTGCATTTACAACGACTTGAACCCGGTAGTATGTGACTCAATCGAGTATATAGTATAATATATTTGTTGATATGAAATAAAAAAAAATTTCGTCAGTATTAGGTTATGCATATCTGTTATGCTGTGCTCCGCTCAAAATATTTTTATAGAAAGCAATGATTAATCGTATTGCATTTAAATTTAATTAAATATCCACTATATCAGTATATCCTACCTGACATGCAAAGTGTTTTAATCCTATACTTGTCACTTTTTTTTTTTTTAATTCCATATTCCATATTTTACGTCTATACAACATTAAAAATTATTATATATTTATAGAAATATTTCTAAATTTTTTAAAAATATAATCCATCATGTCGTGTTTTTTTTTTCTCTTGGGTTTTAACGACCAAACGTGTGTATTACGCATGATAGGGTTAGTATAAAAAGCCTAGAAGAAATGTTTGCGTGTGATGTATCAGCAAGGAAACAATATCTGCTGAAGTCCTGACAATTTCCGTTTCATCTCACCGGTGTGTTATAGGCAGTGATGAGATGAGATGGAAAAGAAGAGGTTTTTAGAGATGATTAATCGATCAAGTCAATGTTAGAATTTAGATATATTACCATGTCCAAAAAATACAAAATTTACTATAAAAATAATATTCACACGTCATACCACATATTATTATTACACATGTTATGGTTACAAAAATGTAATCAGTTTTTCCAAGTAATTGCATTAAAAATCTAATGCACGTACCTATACACTAAAAATCCAAAAAATATGTAGGTACTCAAAACTTGAATAAGGGTAAGAAAATGGCACTTTTTTGCTGTTTAAGTTTCGGTTTTTAAAAATAAAAGTTTTAATAAACATCGGTAAGAGTTTTGTAATATAAAATAGATCATGTAGTGAAGTGATAAAATATTATAGATTTCATTTTCTGCACGAATTTCTATGTTGATTTTTTGTGATATTATTTTGTCATAAAATTTATTGGAAAATCTAATATCGTAAAATGTGTCAACTCATGTGTGGTGTTACGATAATGTTATCATTTTATCATTAATCATAAGAAAGTTTAAAAAAATTATAAATATATTTAAATTTCACAAAAACGTTTTAAAGTAGGTATTTCCCTCAATTGACTGTCATTAATTGATAGCGAATAAAATGCCATAATCACACTAGAATAGTTTAATTCATTTCCAATTTATATTCTTATACCTATACTTATTTAAATTTTTTAAAACAAATGAATCACAAAAAGTAACAATACTAGTTTGGTTATAGGTTCTTAAAAAGTTGAATAAAGATTCTGGTTAAATTTCGGGTGTTTTTTTTTAAAATTATTTACTGGAAAAATTTGATTTTAATGTAAAAATGCTATAATATGATGTCATAGAAATAAAATGTACTAAAAACCTTTTACATTTTAAGCTAATGATTTATTATACATATAAATTATTATTAAGCTTAGTTTACCTACTTGTAATGAAAAGTACACTACGTCTTGAAGTTTTTTCGCACGATCCAATAGTATGACTTGATAAATTGATTTTCCTTTCCATTTGTTGCACATCGTTTTCAGTAATTTACAAGCTGTGCTGTCGAGCTTATCTATTAGAAATAAATGATGTTAATGCAAGTTTACAGATGATAATATAATTACATATTTTTATATATTAGAAAAAAGGATCCACACAATTATAATTATTGTCTAATAAAATGGTTGTTTTTATCTCACTATTATCTACGCAGTGGTATAACCAGAGATTGTAAAAGGGAAGAGCCCGTTATTATAAAGAGACCTTATTTGATGAGCAAAAAAAAAAAAAGTCGATCTACCGATTCATCGGTATTTTTATTATTGTTTTAGATTAAAAAATAAAAATATGATATTGAATTCGAAAAACGATTTTGAGCGAAGTTTGGTGTTATATTATTTTTTGATAATCCGATTTATAACGTAATTCCATTATTTTTGGTAGTTTTTCTTTACGAATAAGAAAATAAACAATGAAGTAAAATTTTCGTGCATAAATTTCAGGAAAGTGGTCAAAATATTTTAAATTTTCATCACGTTAATATTTGGTGTCTATAACTTGATTATTTTCCGACTTATATAAATTATTCTTGGTCATTTTTGGAAGATTTTTTTTACGTTTAAGAAAACTACTAGGAAATTTCAAAATACCCCTTTAAATTATAACAAATTTTTATAAAAAAGCTCTGTATCTGAAAATTTCTACTCGACTCATACTCAAAAATGTGTATAATATAGTGATGTACTATTAAATCAATAATTTGATATTTGATCGAATAATGAATTATATAAATTTTTGAATTTGAATTTGAAAAATTGTTTGTTGTTAATTCAATTAATACTGATTATTCATAATATTGAATATTAATCATTAAAATTCATTTTATTTTTATAAAACAAATTTAAAATTTATTTTTCCTGCCTGGGTGACTCGTCGAGACTTGATCTAAATTTTGAGAAGTGTCATTCTATTACTTTTTATAGATCTCGCTTAATTCCTGACAGAACTTATTATATCGATGGCTCGGATTTCACGAATTAAAGACCTTGGCATAAATTATACATATTTTGTTTTGTTTTGTAATACATCGACGACTTTACGGCAGCACGTGTCTTTAATGTTCTTGGATTTATTAAGCTTTCGTTATAGCCATCGTTCCCTCTACTTTGTTCTCGTGTAGTTAATTTTATAACTTGGCGTTTAACAATGTTTTCTTCAGTGTAAGTAATCATCAGGTTACCTTTATACAATTTTTACGAATACTCCATTTCTTCTTTTTTAATTTAATTAAAATGTTTAATTAATTTAATTTTACGATTATTGAATTAATTTAACGTTTTCCATTATTACGATTATTTTCGATTTTAGATTAAGAAATTTCATAATCGTCCAGCCCTAGTTTATATCGGATGGTAGAAACGATGTAGATATAATTATTTCCGATACCTATTATATTTAAATATATATAAACTATAATTTATTTTATCAAGGATGACAGGTTGTAGCTGTATGTGAATAACTTGTAAAAATATGTACCTATCTTTTGAACCGTAATAATATTCGGACATAACGGCGCCTCTATCTTTATCGTAGCTAACCGGAAATTGACGAATTAATAAATATAATAATCGATACATTGATTACCAATTAATCGATATATCGATAACCGATTAATCAATATATCGACGATCGATAATTCGATATATTAATGATCGATTAATCAATATATCAATTAGTCAGTAATTGATTGATTAATCTATAATTCAGTCCTTCCCCTTGCTACGCTACTGCTAAAATGTAAATACGCTATTGTGTATAACATGGTAAAACACGACCTAATCATTTAAAAGAAAAATAATTCTATCCTATTTTTAATATTTTAGTTGACTATCTGTAACTTTTTCAAATAAAAATTACGATATTGTGTCCGTTTAAACATTAAGAAGTTTAATAAACAGGTTAACGCATTATTATAATAATATTAACATTCAATATTTACCGTTGGTCGACGAATTGTTTTTACTTCGGATTTGATATCCTCTGTAGTCTAAATTAAAATATAATATTATTATAAATATTTAAAAAATCCATAGGTACGTATGAGAGGTAAAACACTTCTTCACATCGGTGTACATATTTATAAACAATTTGGGTTAGGCATCATTGAAAATGTTCGGTAGTTTCTTGTAATCTTTAATCATTTTTAGATGTTATTGGATATTTTTTGTAGTTTATACAAAATTTAGGGAATATATAGGTAGGCATAGAATATTATTTTCTTCAAATTTGTATTTATATTAAGAATATAGATTTAATGAAAAATTTAATTAGTGATCAAATTTTCAATAATTATCTATTTTATTAATAAAAATAGTCAATATAGGTAACTAAATATAATTTTCAGAAAAATAATATTTTATTAAATAAAATTATTGCCTTTTAAAATTGTTAGTACCTAAATTTTTAAAATATTAGGAAATCTTTGGCAATCTCTGGTGATCGCCAAAAATCAGAAAATCAGAAATTCGGTAAAGAAATTTTCAAAAACGCTTTACTCTTCGAAAATCCATTTTAAACGTGTCAGTAGAACGAATTTTGCAGAATTTTTAAATATATATTTGTATATAGGTACTTACGTTTTTGTAATACAAGAGCAGCTTCTTCCTGAGATTTTGAGTGTACTAATTTCTTGCCAGTGGCTGAAAATCATGATTTTAAAATATTATTAAACCATTGAAACATAAATTTGTTCAAATTTTACACAATCCCCATAATACGCAAATATCGTATAAAAAATATTTATATACGATATTTAAAATCGTAAAAAATAATAAAATTATTTTATATTTTTATTTTTTAAGTGCAGTTTTAAAAATAATTTTATAATCCAAATCTCACTAAATTACAAAATATATTTATTGAAAATTTATGAAATTACAAAATTGTATACTAAATATGTTATAAACGTTTTAACAAAGGTTTAATATCATATTATAATATGCTGTGTTGTCAACAATTTTAAAGTATTTTTTAAACAATATGAAATTTAAATTTACCCGTAGATACATAACTTAAAAGTAAATTCTGTAAAAACTAAATAACCAAACATTTTGCTGGTTACAAAAAGGCATATCACTTAAAAATTACTTTTATAATATGTATTTAAATATTTTTAATATTATTAGATTATACTTTTTCTTTTAATATATTTTTATGTTGCTTATATTTAAATCTCTTGAAAACGGAGGTGCTGACATCCTTTTCTCAATAAATGAATGTTTATACAATTTAAAATATTGACGCAAACATAGGATTTTTGAAAACTACACTTTCTCGATCAACAAACAATTTAAAAGAGTATAAAATCAAAATACATAGGTAGAGTAAAAGAGATATTGAAATTCGCTTAATGTTATAAAAATTAATAATATAATTTAAATTATAAACATTTCATTCAAATTCAACTATTAAAATAATCAAAATCTGAGATACCAAACACGTTATATAGTTTAATGTTAATTTTCGGGTAAAAGTGGATTTTGAAGACAATTATTAGTGAAATGAATAAATAAAATAGTCAATAGACGGTACTATTTTCCTAAATACATGCTCATAGTCACGGGTAATAATTAAATTTTGTGAAGTAACAAAAGTCTCAAGTCCTCTACTTTGAGAATTAATAATACTTAATTTTATTACTAGATAATATAATCGTAAATGGAAAACATATTATAATAATAGAAAAATATTTTATCTTTAAGGAGAAAGGGAAAGCATATTGGATAAAAATTATGGGTTTTATACCATTTCATAAATTATTTTGATGTCTCAATTTTTTTTTTTTTTTTTTTTTTGTCTCTCCTAAAAAGTAACATAAATAGACTTGGACCATTTTGCTTCTCAAGTACACTAAATATTCTCATAAAAATATTAAAAATAGGGAATTATGTATATTACGTAGTATTATAAAAACGTTTCTAATATAAAAGAAAAAAAATATTTAGAAGATTTATATTTTAAATATCTTTTTAGAAAGGGTCCTTGGGGTATGAAATTTTGAAAACAAATACACAAGCAATTACTATTTCTTTTTGCTAAGATCTAGTAAAGATATAATGTTCTTTATTAATGGATTTATGTAAATTGAAAATTTTATTAAAAATTCTTAAAAATCTAAATCTCTAAAACTTTTGCAAAGATTTTATATGGTTTCAAAACTTTACCCAAAATACTATCCCTAAAAAATCTTTACAATGTGTTATTACAATTTAAAAATTGTTAGTGTTTAACGAAAAATGTATATAATATATTTTTGAATATTTATTTGGGAATAATTTGCTCTTATGTGAAATTTAAATAATTTTTTTTAATAATTTGCCGCTTTTATTAATAAAACATAATTTTGAATGGAACATAAAGTGGTAGTAATATTGTACATCACACTCGACTTTTACCCGAGTTTAATAATATTGAATTTTAGAAGATCGAGAAAGCCAACTAAAAACCAAAACATTAACTAAAAACAAACACATAAAACAAAATTGTATTTACTAAAATTTAGATACTATAAATAGCAAGGCTGGGCAGTAATGGGCTAGTTAAAATTTATTTTTTGAAATACATTTTAATTTAACCTGTAGTAAGTTATATTTAAGATTTACGAATTTAATAATTTTAGTTACTATAGTTATTATATTTATGACAATATTCAACTTAATGCGTTATTTTTTTTATAGAGTTGAGTTACTAGGAAAAGTTTTTTATAGGTAAGTTTAATATTTAATAATTTGGTTATTTTTTAAAAATGTTGTTGTGTTTTTCCTATCTTAAAATAATTAAGTGAAATTTTACTCCATGAAACTATAAATTTTCATTTTCCCACTGCCCAGCCTTGATTAACATCGTATAAATGTACCGAATTACCTAGTTATGGTCGCCGACTGCCAGCAGGTATATTTTGTAGATTGTTCGTACGAAATATTTTCACTCTTGAAATCGAATTTCGTATTTATTTAATTATTAGTCTATATTTATTTTAAGTATTATATTATCATATATTGTGTTATTGCAAATGGTATGACTTTATGGTTATTACTCTAATCGTGTCGGAGGTTCTCAGATTTTGAATATCTCAAAACATTTTTTTAAATAAATGTCTATATAATATATTCCATATTTCATATTTCTATTTGGATAAATTATATATTATTTTAATAATTCATAAGACCAGGACGTAATTAATCTGCCGTATATTATTGAGAACATTTTTTTTTCCTGAAAATTATGAAAGTATTCTGAAATAGATATTTTGTTTTTCCGGTTTGGTTATCATGGTTTGAAAAATACGAGTATACCTATAGGTATCTAACAGTTTTGATTTTATTTCGCTTAGATATCGATTTCGGTTTTGAATTGGATTCACCGATAATAATTAAATATCGATATAAAAACCTTGAATAAATTATAGATTCAATCTATATAGATATATAAATTCAATATATGTTTAGGCATATCTGTTTGTTAACATGTTTCCGTCATAGTTTTCTTTACTATTTATCGATTTACAAAACATGCTTATTGTTTAATATTTTGTTTTTATTCATTATTCGTATCGATTTAAAACTGATTTTTGGGCATAATTTTCATACTTTTAGGAATATTTTGTTATCATTGCAATATTTATAAAAAATACTTGGGGTTTTAATTGATGATTATTAAGTATATAAGCGTCGAAATCACGGAAACTCTAATTACATAACGTATACCTACCAATATTTTATACTATTATAATAAAAAATAAATTATTAATTATAAATAATAATAATTATAATTATCACAAAAGATAACAGCGGAGTGGAGAAAAAAGGATTGAAATATATTAAATACTACAGTATCATATGGAGAATGGTGGGTATCTAAAGTATCTAAAATTTTCAATTACAGAAGAATAATGATTTTATTTTTATTGGGATCCAAGACCCGGGGGTAATTATTTATTACAGGGTCTTTTTTTTTTTCGGAAATAAAAATTAGGTATGCACAGTACCTATAATAGTAAGTACAATATATTATAGGTATGCTTAAAATAAAAAACAATCCGCATTTTTCAAAGAGTTTTTATTTTATTATTATTTTGGTTTCCCCGACGTGTATTTTGTGAAAACTCCGAGACATACTTGAAAGTCGAGACGAGATTTCGTATTTGTATTTTATTTTTTATTTTTTTGAACTCTGTTTTTTACCTATTGTAATCCTCGGATCGCACGCACAAAACTCATACTTCCGGTCCCGGTTGAGTTTTTCCCCGTTCTCGTTTCTACAAATGACAATCGCGGTCCCGTTGCTGTGGGGCGCGCGGCAAAGGGGAAAAATCCCTTTGTGACGGCCCTTCGACTGCACCGTCCCGACCTTTGATCCGCGCATTTGGCCGACATCAAAGGCTACACGCGCAATTAAAAAAAACCACCCCCTGTGCCCCGCGGGCACGTGCAAAATAATCCCTGCACTTGTTCCGAGTAGCCACGAAAGGGATCCCTCTACTACTCGTCCGACAGGAATCCCAAACACGAGCATCCCTGGCTTGTCATCGCCACGATTTAAGTAGCGTGACGTGTGCATGCACACATATTTGCCGGCTTAGGCCGAAAGGGGTTTAAGTATTTATTATTATTTTTTTTTTCAAAATCGATTTTTTTCCTGTTAACATTTCTTAAGACACGAATTTTCGTCTAAAAATTAAAATAATAAATTCCGTATAAGATTTATTGCGATCAAGTGACGTGTTTCCATCTGGGGATATCATCAAAAATAAATCGGCGAACGAGTTGATACCCCCCCCCCCTCTTCCCCCGGCATCACTTATTTATTATATTACATTTATGTGACATGAGTTTATATGGGCCACGGTTTTCAATATAATGTGCTTCATCCATACTGTTTATTGTCTACTGTGTAGCAAACTTATTTAGGTATTTATAATTTTTGTTAACAAATTCTTTATTTTACAATTTGTTATATTAAAAAATAATGTCCATTCTATGAGGTTTTCGACCCATTTCATCTAACCAATATGCCAAACCATATATGGATAACTAATAAGTTGAACTATGTACATATCTAGGAATATAAAAGTGAAAATAAGAACGATTTTCACATTTTTTTCAATCACAAAAAATACAATACACGATTTATTACTAATAATACTCTATTTTATCAATCGTTGGTTAAATTACCGTTTAACTAATCTAGGTTTATGATTAAACGTAGAATAAAAAAATAATGATTTTATCAATAACATTTATTCTAAGTTTAATTTAACTAGGCTTAACAAACTGAAGATTAATTAATTATCAAAATGCGTTAATTGAAATAAATCACGACGTTAAGAACATGATGTCAACTTCAATCAGTGAATTGTCATCTATTAACATCCATCTATTTTTCGTCGAGATTATTATTTATGTGTTTTCATGATATTGTTATTTCATGTGTGTTTTAAATTATTTATTTAATTAATATATACCTATATGGTTCATATTTTTCTTATATTTGTGAAACATATTAATTATTTTTCTAAGATATTTTCAAAAGCCAAAAGGGAACGTTCCACAAATTTTTTGATTGTCAGACAAGAACACATTTTAGAAAATAAGAAAACAGATGCTATTTTGGCAAATCTTGGTCGTCTGATTTATTCAAATAGTCAATACTTGTTAACAATAAATAAATTCTTCGAAGTTTGAAATTAATTTTTCTAATCAATTTTTCATCTAGAATTAATTATAAATAATTTCATATATAATCCGATAATCGTGATAATAATAAAGTAAATATTTGCTTTTGATATTTATTATTAACTTTAAATAAAAATATTAATAAAAACTTACGTATAGGTAGGAAAATATAATATAGTTATACCTAGGTACCTACCTAAGAAAATTGATAAAATATACTATAATCTACTTGATAATATTGAATTTAAACCGGTGATCATAAAATCATATTTCTAATTTGAATGAGTATTAACTTTAAACGGAGTTTAAATGCTCTTAACTGACGATTGATAAAATGGCCCTAATTATTATAAATACAGTTACTGTTCAAGAATTTTGAAAAAAACTGTAATTGATTATGAAAAAAAGGGCTCTTGTGCCACTTATATAAAGTGATATATCACCCAGATCATTTCCCCCCCCTAAATATGGAATTTTAATTAAATATTCAAAAAAATATCAACCTTGTATTTTGAAATGCAATACTTTAAATTTATTCCGGGGTTTATTCTGAAGGAGATATAATAATATATGGGCATAAGTATTTTGGAATAACTCATTTTTGGCGATTTTCAGTCAGTCAACTTTCTATGCAGCGAATATAGAATTCATTTTAATTCTGTATTAAAATCATTTTAAAATTTTATACAGATTTTTGTCGTATTTTTTTTTGACGAAGATAATCACGTTTGACCGCACACGTGTGGAACGAAATGAGATTTTGAATTCGAACATTTTCTAAAAATGTGAAGGTATTTATATAATTATCTCTATATTGTATTTAATTGTATTGAAAACGACCGAATCGAATTCATGATGACTTTGAAATATATCTTATATTACAATATAATTATTGTTGTTGAACAAACAGCAGTAGGTGTTTTGTGTGCGAAAACACGGAAGTGAATATAAATTTAATTTTGAGAAAAAAAAAAAAAAAAACCCAAAGAAACCACCCAAAGTATAGGTACTTAATTCTTTGGCAATATCCCATGGCGCTCGGAGACGAGGGTCAAGTACGGTGGTCTTTTTCAAACGTCAACTTATATATTTTGTCATATTTTCGTTTTTTAAAGGGGACACATGTTTCTGTATAAGTCCTTCCGCATCGGGATTATTCTCGCATCATTATACACACCGCTTATTGTGAATTGTTTGGCACTTTTTAAAATCATCATTTTATTCATATAATATAATATATATTATACTATATATAGTGTTTTTTTTTTAACTTAATATATGTTTTCTATACACACTTTTTTCGCAGGTACCTATCCTTAACGTGTTCCCAATTCAATGTGCAAATCGACAATATAATATATGTATATGGAGTATTGTTATATATATATATATATATTGTAATAAAATAGGACTTAGTTTTCGCACATAAGAATAGGGGACACTTTGAATACAAGAGGGATTTAAAACCGTTTTCTTTCTATAGAATATATTATATTGGTTATATTTTACCTATCATGTGTTAACCACAGGTATAAAAGTTCTATTATAATATAGCAGCACGTTTTGTATGAAAAATATTGCAGATTTATACTTAAAAAAACACTTCCTTGAACCATCTTAAAATACCGTTATAGAATACTACCATAATTATTTTAATAATTTCTTCAAGAAATACAAGATACCAGCAATAGTCAATCATATATTATTATATAATATATTCAGACCTATAGGGGGAGGCATTCGAGGGTTACATAAGCACGTAGGTGAGAGGTTAGGTCTGCCATGTGCTGATATTTGCTGACAGAGTCATGGGGGAACCAGAACCATGCCGAAGTCGAAAGTTGAATATGTAATGTAAGCACGAAGTCGATATTTTTTAAAACTGGGGAATAAAAAGTGTATCGTTATTATTTTTAGTTTTAGGGGGGGGGGTTGTTTGTCATATATTGACCTTATTAAGGAGATGTTTTACCGATTGCTGACATTTGTAAACAAGGGTGATTCTAAAAAGTAAAAATATGTACATGAATTAATACTTAAATGGATCCTAGCAAGAATTTTATATTTTTATTTTGAAAAATTACACAAGATTTCTAAACATAACATTATTAAATAAATAAGTTATGTAATGGGCATTTGATCTTTTAAGCACTAAATAATGATTCTTCATAAAAATACATTATTCTATGCCCTACAATTATATAAGAACTCAATTTTTTCTAAATTACTATGTACTTAAATTAAAGTACATATTATATACATTGTATTGGTGTAATAGTGTTATGTGTCATACATAAAATGAAAACTCAATACATATTCGAAATAGATTATTGTTAACTAAATATTTTTTTTTCTTTTATTTCGTTATTGCATTTTACAATTAACTTGTTCTTAATTTTTTTGAAAAAAAAAAAATGTATTTATATACCTATATATTATATTTATTATTTAAGATTGTGAATTTGTTGTAAATGTAGTTTTTTCTTATTGGTTAGACATTACATCCTTAGTAAAAGGTTGAATCATACATCAGAATTTTGTAACTATAATAATTGATAACTATTATAACAATTTTTTTCACATTTTAGATTTTTAGATCATTTTTCATTTATTCATATATCATTTCTTTTATTTTTTAGGTTTTCTATTGATTTTTTACTGCATTTATAAAATTTTCATCTATTTCTACCATTAAAAAACATTTTGTAAAAATTTTACGTATCTACTTATTATATAAATATATATATTTTTTTACGTCTATTATATTATTTTACACAGTTTTTAAGCTTTTTTAATGCAGCATATTAAAAGTAAATGTTTTTATACCTAATGTTAGGAATCACTTATACATACAAATCAATTTATTTTAAATGAAATGTAAAATTATTTAGAAATTTTTCTTTTTAGCCTAATATTTTTGTGGATTAAATTTCTAATTATAGGGATTTTATATGTATTTTTTAAGGTTTTTAATGCATTAAATTTACAAACATTTATTTAATATAGTAGTATAATACTTATATGTGTCTTTAATTTTATAGATATTTATTAAAATTACAGTCATAACTAAAGATGCTAATGACTGTATCAAAATTTAATAATATCTACAAAATAAATAACTTTTTTAAATTTAATTTTAATTTCCTAATTAAATAATTAAATTTTTATCCTTCCCAAATAATATGGTTTAAAATCGAGAAAGTGAAAATATCACTATTAAATGTTTTATTTTTTAACAATCTGATGTATAAATTGAATTTTTTATATTTAATTAGAAATTTTCATCCTAAATATTTTTCCCCGATAAATTTTAATTTAAATCCATCCCTTATTAACTTTTAATTATATCATAAAATTGGGCGGTTTTTGTGAGAAGGTGGTCAAGTTAGATTTTGTCATATTTTGGGTTATACATCATTTTTATAAGAATTTCATGCTGCGTCTAATGATGCCACTGAAATTTTTATCCGATAACTCGTTATCATGTTATAGCCTGGTGCGTAAACGGTCAAGTCAAATATAAATAATTTTTCCTGAAAAACTAATAAGAAATTAAGTTAAGTCAATTAAAATTAACGTATTATGATTTAAGTGTGATTTTTTTTTTTACATTTATAAGTATGTATTTTTTCAAACATTATTCATTCATATAAAATACAAAAATTTAAATTTTATGAAGTATAAATGTTTTTATTGTCTCCTGAAATTTATAATTTTTGATTGGACCCCCTTCTCACAAAAACCGTCCAAATTTTAATAAGTATTATTATTATTATTATTGTTTTGTAATATTTAATTATTTAGAATTTGGATAATAATGAAAAGAAAGTTTTTAAAAAAATTATATTATGATAAAAATCACATGATTACATAAAATATTGTTTAAAAGTTTATAAGATAATAGTAAAAAAATTTCGGGCTAAAAGGGGCTCAGACCCCACACTGGTGTGGGCATGTGCCCCCTGTGTTAAAACGTATAGTACGTATTAATGTCTAATATATTCATTAGGTATAAAAAAATCTTAGTTTCCTAGTTTTCTAAATAACTATACTGTAATAATAATGTAGATAGGTAATTTATAATATATTAATATTATAATATATTATAATAATTAATGATATAAATTTATTATTTAATTGCAATTTATATTTGGAAATATTGAAGTTTTTGTTTTTAATACATTTTTCTTAGAAACACAAATTTGTTAATAGCAAATGCGTTTTGTAATGGAAATAATGTCTTTTTTTTTATATTTTAAATGTACAGATTTTAAATTTTCATATATTTTTTTGAACAATATTTTATTTGGTTTTACAGTTAATTTTTATCGATGTGGTTATTTTTGAACTGGTACCAATGTTATTTATTTTGCGTTGTTGAAAAACGTTTTGCAATCATTTATGTCTGGAAACAAAATAAAATGATTTATATTCTGTGGTTCAATTTGTTAAATCATTGTTCTCTGAAATTAACCAATATACTTTTTTATATATTATACTTTCATATTTACCGTTTTTTACAACACAACTGATTGGAATCATTAAATTTAAAGAAACGTATTGATATTATATCGATATGTAAAATCTATAATATCTCTTGAATTTTAATTGTTTTCAAGGTTTTTTGGAAGCTTTAATGGTATAAACACCTCAGTCAAGATTATAAAGAATTCATATTATCGTCGAAAAATATCTCCTTGAAAAATTATATCAATTTTAAATAAAAACAAATCTAAAAAACGATTAATTTATTTTACCAAAACTTTGTGATCATTAAGTAATATTCTTACGAACGCAAATCGGGTCATATGTTTCGTTTTGGATGAACTAAAGGGTATGAGGTGATTTCCTATTTTCATCCCACTGTATGACTATTTTCTCAGGGACAGATCTGATGCTCATTTAAGGGGGGACAAATATGAATATTTATGGAATGAAGGGCCAATACGGCTTCAAAATAAAATGTATACTACTAAAATAATGATGAAAAACACTCGCCACGTTCTCTCCTCGAATCTACCCCTGCATTATCCATTCTAATTTTTGTATACAAATATAGTCTTAATAGTCAAATAATAGATCTTTTTAACATAAAATTAGTTTATAATATGACATTTTGTTTGCATTCATAATCAAATAGATACATATTTGGTTACGTAAATTTAAGTAAATATTTACACTATTTTTTGCTGTATTAATTTCAAGCAATGAAACTAATTAAATGTATCAAACAACACACGTTATATATTATTTTAATGAACTATTGTTTGTGACCCTACTTTTGTTGTTGTTGGGACACTGTAGAGACAACGACCTTTTTGTGTTTATTTTTTTGGGAATATATAATCGACGAGGCGCTTTTGATAGTCGTGTGTTCACCGAGAAGGGTTCAATTACAATAATATGTATTTTAGACAAATGCACCCAATGGGATGGAAAACTTTGTTTCAAATAAATATAAATTAATCAACATCTTATGTTTATATATTATTTTCAAAACATTTATTTAACACCATTATTTATTAGGTTGGTTAATTTACAAATATCATCAAATTAAATATCAAACTTTTTTACTTTTAATTATTAAATAAGTAACAAATGAAATTGAAACAAAAATCCCAAATTTTGTTCTTCTATGAAATTCTCTTTGAACGATAAGATATTATAGTCGTATGAAATAAGATAGACCTATGAAATAAGTCATATATATATATATTCCATTATTGTAGAGATTTTAGAATTGTAAGTTTATAAAATAGCCAAGGCTGGGCAAGTTAATTTAAACTCTCCAAGTTAAGTTATTTGAAAAAATTTAATTAAGTTAGTTAAAAGTAACTAATATCTTTTTCAATTAACTTAATAAGTTAAAAGTTAAAATTTTCAAATTAATAATAACAAAATTATAAAATACCTTTCAACTGCTAAAATACCTATATTTTTGAATTAGCACCAATATTAATATAAAACAGACAGTATCGATTACTTCAATATATTTTAAACATTGGATAGACACAATAAAAATATATAGACCAATAAGAAATATTGACATTTTCGACGCAAAGACTAAACTGGTCGGTGTCGCACAAGCCAATGAAACGAAAATTTACTACAATTTAGCTCGTGTCTTTATATATATATATATATATATACCCATATTAACATCGGTTTTTCATGATTGTAAATTTCCCAAAACAACAATATTACATGCCATCTAAATATTATTAAAAATAATACGAAGATAATGAGAGCCACGAATCACAATAATATTATAGTTATCTTATAATCTTATTTACTTGTATATTATAAAGTATAAAAAATTATATGTAGGTAAATTAGTAAATTAGTAAAATTTTCTATTCTAAAAAGTAAAAATATTTTTCAGAAAATTTGCATTGTTCATCGGACAAAATTCAACAATAAAGTTAACTTGAAGTTTACATATTGAGTTTTCAATAACAGTAAATTAGTAAGTTAAAAATTAATTTAGAAAAAAAGTAACGCGTTAAGTAACTTGTTAATGCCTAGCCTTAAAAATAGCATTGTACAATAATTTTCTATTACTATTATAATTATTATAATAGTAGTTATTTGTTAAGTACCTACGTAATTTGTACAAAAATCATTTCCTAAATCATAAATTTTTTTTAAAGGACAGTTAAAGGAGTAGCATAGTATATTATAGTCTTATTAATATAGAAACTTAAAGAGGAATGTTCTATATTTATCTGAAAAATTATCATCTTTAAGTTACATAAATGAACTGTTCGTAAAGTAGTTTAAAACACACAAATAAAAAAAAAACAGACGAAATGATATACTATATAATGTTAATCATAAAATAATAATTAAAATAATAAAAGTCGGAGTATAAGACAGAAAGATAACTAAATAGTTAATTAGTGTACGAGTAAAATAGATTTTATGGAAATTATTTCGCCTCGACTTAAAGACAATGAATACAATTAATATATATCCTTATATATTATTATGATTTTCCAAATAAAATGAAACAATGCAAATTACAAGGCCATAGACTATAGGGAGAAATATATAATGCAAACCCCTTAAAATATTTTGTTATATCTTATTGAAAGAAAAAAAAATCAAAAAGTCAAATTTGAAATTAAATATACCTATATGGAAATTACCAACATACCAAAATTAGGACGATAATCGATCAGGACTCATAAACGAAAGGAACGAAATATCGTTGAATATATTAAGAGAATACATACTATTGAAATGTAAATATATTTTAGAAAATATAATATTCGGAACTGAAAAAATTATGATTAATAAATGTTTATATAGGTAATAAATAATTTTTTTATATACATTTTTAGGTAATGTTTTTCTGTACTAGTAAAATAATTCAAATATTTGGTATTAAATAATTTACATATGATAATTCCAATTATAATCAAACATCGATTATTATTAATTATTATTTTCCCAAACATATTTCCTACAGTATTGTCGATTTTTTGACTTTGGAAATTGTTCCTTGCGAAAAAGTATTCCCGACTTTAAAAATTGGATCACAGAAATTTTAATAATTTCTAGAAAAATATTTTTACAAAATGTTTTTCCTAATTTTGACTTTCCTAATTCAATCATCACTGAACTTGATTTTCTGAAAAAAAATTGTATTGTATTGTATTGTACAATTTAATATTATTGTACTCAATTTTAAAAACGTAATTATATTTTATTTGAAAATAGATATAAATATATTTTTATTTTCATTTAAAGAACACTACATATTAAGTCACTAATCTACTATATTATAATAAAAATATGTTATAATTTAAATAACTATAATAATATAAGAATATATTGTGTATAATAATGATAGAAATAAAAAAAAAAACCACAAAATTCATATAATATTATTTCAACAAACTAGTTTAACGGCATACTAAGCCTGTATCAAGACATCATCAATATTACCAGATTGTTGTTTCATCAGTTGAGGTGCCATTTTTCTTTTGGTAATGAACGCCCGTAACATAGACTGAACTTTTATGATTTTTTTCACTTGTGTCTCGTATAGCCTGTAAAATATGCGTTTTACATTGTTTAATTTATTTCTTTAAGACTTTAACTCTAAAAAAAAAAACTATTTAGAATTTCGATTATCGCAGGCAGAATATAGATTTGGATATTTTCCATTGGGGGAGGGGGGGGTTTTGGTTATTCATATATGATGTTTCCGGTTTCGTACCAATAGGTACCATACTAATTGGTTGTCGGTCATTCGTACAAATAACCATCTCATTGTCCGTAATTTGATATTTAAAAAAAAAGTTTTTACTTCTAACTCTAATTATAATAACTAAGAAGAGAATATATTTAAGAGAAAATATAAATTATACCCTGTTATTCTAAGTACAAATCTCAACTTCAAAGATTTAAAAGATTGGTTTAGGATATTAGTTTTTACAATAAAATTAATAAAGAAATGTTTTTCTATCTTAAATCTGTTATCAACACTTGACCATTTTTTTGTTGGTAATTACTTTTTGTTGAACAATATTTTGTGAAGTATTTCAAATACATTTGGAATACTATTATTATAGAGTAGTATTCGAATACATTTTCTGAATTATTTTTTTGGAAGCATTCGAAATACTTTTGAAAAGTATTTTACTCGAGTTTGAGGTACAAACCTCTGTAGGTATATTTTTAGTCTGTATATTGTCTGTAGGATTATTAAAAACTTATCACCAATATTCTATGTTATAATATATTTTGTGATTATTAATTTTAAACGAGTGAAGATTTTTTTCTACCTTGTTTTACATTTATATATGTATTGATTATTACATACCTGGACAGATATTCCTCATTGTAGTACCGTAGAAAAACTTTGCTTTTTCCAATCAACCAACCTTCCATTTTCAAACGAATAAGCAACAGACGGCAATTTTCCTTGGAGACCTCCACGTTTTCGTAAAAATCGAATGCCAAAAACTTATACCTATAGAAGTGTTACAAGCATATTATACTTTAGATTAATTACACTATATATGGGTACGTGTACTCGATGTAATCAAATGAAGTATTTTTTTATCGTATTCAATAATTTCATCGAACAAAATTAAAATATGCAATATGCAATAAAAAATAAAAATGGTGGACTGTATATTTAACAATATCTATTAACACCAATGTGTCTCTGAACTAGACGTGGACTTGATGGAGTTAAGAATGAATTTTATCTACAATTTTATTTACAAAATATGATTGCAATATATGATTTCAATTTATATTGAAAAATTAATTATAAGTATGATGCCAAGAACAACATAATGTATTCTGATTTGAGGTTATTCGGATAAAGATAAACTGTTTTATTATCATTATTTGAAACTGAATTCCTTTTGTAAATATTTATTTCAATAGTGAAAATAGTGAATAGTTTTATATTTTGGAATGAATTACTATACGAGTACTATATTTATAAGAAGTCAAAGATAGTATAAACAAAAAAACACGAGATATATTTATACTTTTCATACAAAAATTTTACACCAATTTTGGGATGTGTTAAAATATTTTTGGTTTTATTTTATGAAGTTCGCAATTTTTATTTTAGAGTTCTAAAAATGTAATTATACTTGGGTACTAGAAGCTGGTCAAACTTAAAATGTATACATTGAACCGAATTCGAACCGGGCTATGAAGTTCAAAATCAAACCTGAACTGAACTCAAACCCAAATCTAAAACAGATCAACAGTAATAAATTTTCTTATCGATATTATTATTATTAATTATGTTCAACTACGTATTGACTCGAAAATCTAATTAAGAATATAAACGTATTTATATTTTAATTTTGTGAAATTATGTAACAAACGATTCGTATCAAATATTTCTAACGTATTAAATACTGGTATTAACTTCCTTAAAAATATCCCTCCACTGACCTTCCAAAGGACACCCACGCATAAAGGCTATAGGCAAAAGATTAGGAATAAGTTGCTAATATCACAAAAATGTAGGTCTATTTCCCCGGTAACTGTGGAAGTGACATATATATTACGGTGTTAGGTGAAATAGTACACGTACACGTAGGCACGGCGAAGGAGAAAACATTTTTGTAATTTCCACTGTGAATTCAATAACAGTCAAATCGTACTACTCGAACTGGCGTCAAAGTGCGTTATATATTCCTAATATATATCATACTAAAATCACAGTTTCGGGTTTTAACCAGAGGGTGACATGTCTGTCCTCCGGCTCTCCAATTTGCATCCATGGATAGAGGTTTTAAGCAAAAGCAGGTATAACCAAAACCACGAAGCACTATGTCCATCTCCCCTTGAGTTATGAGCAATCTAAAATTCAGTTTTTGACTACCCTAAAAAGTGATATTTGGTATGTCGTGTACCGGAGTTTATAACACATTTTGCTACCAGTGTAAGCCTGTTCAGACTGTTATTTAATGGGCACCGGTGATTAAAAAATTCTCCCCTCCACCGCCGTGACCGTTATCGTATACTATTACTTGAGCATTTATGTACCTAAAATTGCCGTATCAGTGGAGCGTGGTTCACTCGGTAAAGCGTATGTACAAATACTGTTAAGTAAGTGATGATAACAGGAGTGTGATTTATTTATTTATTTTTAATAAGAATGCGAATATTTGAAGCAGGCCAATTTTATGATCCACCAGGCAATTTTCAAAGTAAAAATTACGTTCTAAAACGTCGATGACCTTTTTTAGGAGAATTTTAATAAAATTACATACCATCACCCTATAGCACTGGCCTCTGATCACCCTAGCCCTGATTACACGTATATACTTTTATAAATTATGTTAACAAGTAAATAAAGAGGCATTCGCTTATACGAGCAGGGCAATTTTTCTTTCCATATATAACCTAAGCTAACCTGTCCCAGACATATATAAGCTGTGCGATAGCCCTTCGTTATAGGCTTATTGTAGGCCATGCAATGGTCTGATTATATTTTTTAAATTTTAAAACACAGTCGCAATTTTAATAGTATATGCGATATTTAAGTAGTAGTATCTATCTTATTTTTTTCTACTAATTCTAAAATGTCTCTGTAGGGAAACACTGTAAATTTTTTTTGGTAAAGGTACCTATTATAGCTATATACAATTTCAAATAGATTTTTTTTTCAACTACCCAAACTGATACACCTGAGGGATTTGGAGTCGTCATGCCCAATTGTTTTCAAAATACTATAAAAGTTTAAATTATTAAATTAAATGTTGATTCAAAATATAGGTAGGTACATTATACGTATATGTATTAGGCAGGTAACCTGTATTGTGTGTGTGTGTGTCTACTATACAATTGAACCGTTTCGAGAACTTCAGGCGCGTCCTCTATGATAATAAATTAATATTGCCATATTGTCATAGGTTTTGGGATTTATATTTTTGAGATGACTGATAGAGATTATAACACAATGAAAATTATGAATGAACTTATAAATAATAGGATTATTGCTGTAATCGTTAAAAGTGTTGAAACAGGGATACAATAATAAACAACAATATTCGGTGTATACGAATATTTATTGTTTTAATTTATAAAAAACACTGGATAATAAAATGAGTCAAACAATATTGAAGTTCGACAAAAGTTCGAGTTTGAGTAGGTCGTCCAATTTCGAAATTTTACTCGAATTCGAACCCTTTGATCAGGTTTGGATTGTTTGGCATTTTTACTATTTGAGTTCGACTTTCAAACCGGAAGCGAACCCTAGAAAGTTTCCAAGAACTTAGGGTTTATGTTTCAAATGTATGTTTTAAATATTTTAAAACAACGCTTATATTGTTCCTCGTATTTTTTTTTTATGTAAACGTTTGAAATTTGAATTTCAAAGAATTAACAACCACTGGTTGGATTCAATTTGTAATATTAATTTTACAAATCTGGAAAATGAATACGAGTTAAAATAATCAAATATATGAATTTTATTATTACAATAATGCTGGGTTGGATGAAAATTTACATAATCGATAACTCGTTATCAGTTTTGAAAAATTAAAAACCGTTCTGTAAAATAAATAGATTATATCAAATATACGGTTTTCGAATCGATAGGTTTTAGATCTGATTTCGGTCCTTAAAATGTGCAGTGCTGTTAAAGTTTCCTTTTAATTTTATTACATAGAAACATCATCAGTTTATAATTTTCATATTTATTATTTTTTTTTTTTCTTATTCAATCTTTGATAATATTTTAATTCTTTCATGAAACTTGATTTGTTCTATAACTTGTAATAAACAGAACCGATACTTTATCCCGTCAACAGTCATTAAACCGAGCATTAGAATTTAAAGGATATATTATCTTGTAATTTTTTTTTTATAATTTTTATTGGATTTAATGATTCATTAATTATTTAAAAATTAATACCCAAAAGGGAAAACTTTTTAAATGGTCTAAAAATTCGATATTTTAGTGAAGTCACTATGCCGATTTACCATAATTAGTTATCACATATTACAGAATAATCTTAATTTGGAAAAAAAAATTGTATGAGTCCAGGCGTAAGCAATGAATTATAAAATTTGAAACTTAAAGAAAATTAAATACTTGAAACTTTAAATGCGTTTTTCTCAAATCTGAAAACTTAGGTTTTTTAAAATACACAACCAACTAGTGCATTTTAATTTTCAACAGATCGACTCCAAACTTTAACTGTAGTTTTATGATGACTATTTCTAGTGAACTACGTAGGATTTTTTTGATTCATTGAAATTTTACAATTTTATGATCCATTTTTTGACCGATTTGTTCATAAAAAATTTTTTCCCTTCAAAATGACGTAATTTTTATAAAAGTTAATATTTTAGAAATATCCTACGTGTTTTACTAGATTTTGGCACTTTCTTTTAAAATCTTTTAAATTTTCTGTTGTAGATTCAAATTTGCGACCTGCAGGTGGTTGCCCATGGAGGTCATGTGTACTTTCATCAGTCACTCCCTGGCTATAATGTTTTAAAATAATTTTTGAACTAAATTTTTTTGCACTTCAAGATTTATAATAATAACATGTATGAAAAACAGAATTAAAAAATATTAATTTATTTCTCTTAAATAAATTTGAGAAAATGACCATTCAGTTGATTTATTGTACATAAGGTAGTATTATTTAAAAAAATGACAAGGTAGTATTATCCTTTAAAAGCACTCAACACGCCTGCTTTTTAATGTGTTCTGTATAGGCAATTTTTATGATATTTCTTGAAAAATGAAAATCTTAAAATTGAAAAATATATAAATATAGTTTAAAAGTAATTAAAATATGTCCCTGTGTCAGTATTATTTTTTTATTGTCGTGTAATCACATGCCAATCAAATAATTTATTATATTTTGTAATTAACATGCCCCCGAATTTCCATAATTGTGGCTTTCTGAATATTACATTTGGACGAACAATACGTCTGAGAAATATTAAAGAAGTGAAAGTAAACT
The DNA here is from genome assembly GCA_025469235.1 of Pemphigus obesinymphae. Classification (NCBI taxonomy): domain Eukaryota; kingdom Metazoa; phylum Arthropoda; class Insecta; order Hemiptera; family Aphididae; genus Pemphigus; species Pemphigus obesinymphae. The sequence continues at coordinate 3,690 of JAIPRL010003120.1, read as the reverse complement.
GTGTTCCCACTAGATAAAATTAAAAATAAATTAATATACGACTTTTTACGTAGACTCGAAATCAAAAAAAAATCTTTTTTTTTTAAATTGGCCATAATTAAAAAAAAAATCATCTAGTATAACACAGAAGACATCACGAGGAATTCGGAACTGTTTTGAAAATTAAAATCAAACTACTCAAAAACCATTAACTCGTGGAAATACGGAGACCATTAATTCAGCCTTTGATAAATCTAGGCGTCCTCTAATTTGAGGAGCCGTAACGGTCCTCAGTTCTCTATCACCGCACGTACCTCTGTATGAACTCGTGGAAGGATATCCGACAGGAATAGCCGTTCTGCCGGGCGGACACCGTCTCGACGACGGCCAAGGCCTTCAGCTGCTGTCTGACCAGGTCCGGCTGGAAGTCCAGCGGCCCGTCGGACAGCGCGGCTCTTACGCACCGGACGAAGTGGACGCCGTTCTTGTGGTCGGCCGAGTCGGCCAGCGACCGGAGTATTTCCATGCTGCTCGACCGGTAAACCGCTGACGCGGTGCGCATGCGCCGCGTTTGCGAATACTCTCCGCGCGATTCCGTGTTGTACTTCTGCACGAAAGTTCAGGATTTTTCAATAAAAATGAGTCCCTTAATAAGTGCGAAAATTCACGAGACCTACGATCATTGACGTTAATGGGTGGTGGAAGGGTTAAAATTAGGGCCCTTTAAAAAAGTCAACAAATCCCTGAACTACGCACTTTCATTTACCACTTTTTTTTTTTCAAGTGTAATATTATTTAAGCAACAATCCGAAAATTGGTCCCATATACCGGTCTTTATTACCATTAACGATTCTGCGCGAAAAAGCAGTATATTTATAAAAATGTATTTATAAATTTATTAAAATTTTCCATTTACGTTTAAGTAAACTACTGGGGCTTATCGGCTCCTCTGGTCTTCCCCCTTGCTACACCAGTGACTGCCCAAGATTAAATGGAATACGAAAATTCAATGCTCAGAAACATAAAGTTTTATTGTAGAATAAATAAAAAATCGAGTTATTCACTATCGTTTGTTCTAAGATATAACATATGAAGAAAATTACTTTTATTATAAGTTATCAAGTCTTCGGTTAAAAATTGTATATAGAAACGAATATATATTTTGAAGAAGTTGTTCTTTTATCGTAAACTGCGTATGAGTATTTTGGATTAGTAATATGTATTATTGTTAAAATAATTAGAATTCTCAATTTTAGATTATTCGTGAACATTTTGAATATCACAACTGTAGGACGTCTTAATAAATGTTTATTAATTTTAATTTTTAATATCTTAGACTATCTATCTTAAATTGTGTTTCTGTCGTATATAAATTCAAATTATTAATGTTTTGGGTATTTTAGTGTATTTAGACGATAAATGTTTATATTTTTTTAAAAGGAATATTCCTAGGTTTTTTTTAGTTTATTAATGTACGGAGTCTTACTTTTCAGTCATGGCTTATAAATAAGAAATTATTGTGCTAAAATATTTTTGAATTTGGCTGTAGGTAATCTCATAAAAATGTATGGACATCGACCATTCATCGATCATATTTCGCTACCCCATAATCAAATCATAAATATTACAAATCAAGAAACTTTTTGCGCACATAAATTGTTTTTTACTTTTCAAAATCTATAATTTACCCTCAACTATACGTTTTTCTATAAAGTTATTTGAAAAACATTAATTTATTATTATCGTTATTTATCTACAGATTTTATAATGCATATTATTTTCTATTTAAAACAAACATACTCGAATCGGTGTTTTTTCTGCTATCAGCGCCGCGCCCCACCGGCCGATTTTGGTGTTTTTCGTCGTCACCATTAAGGTTTTTTCTCTGCACATAGTCAGATTTCCTGATTTCGTCAATCGATTGGAGAACAGGTCCTTGATTATGTTGTCCTTGGACATGCGCATGGTTTCCACGACTTCCGGTGCCAGGAAGTCGCGATTTTTCGCAAGTATGTCCTGGAGCTGATAGGAAATAGTGCCGCTATAATGGGCCACACTGAAACTTTTCGAACTTGAGATATGGACGTACGGTTCCTTGGGGTTCTGCTCGAGTGTATCTGTACGGTGTAAAAAATGAATATTTTACCTGACTGTTGGTAAATAAAGTTCGGAAGAACCTTAAAAAATGACCCTAAATAACCAAAGTTCTATTTCAATTGGATTTAAAAATTAAGAAATGAAAATAGTCAAAATAAATACACCCCCCCCCCCCCAAAAAAAACACGTTTTAAATCCGAAATGCTTATGAATTAATTAAAATAAGATGGTCGATAGTAGTATAAAAATCTAAAACTATTATATACTGACTATGAATCATATTAGGACATGCAATTATAATTTATAATCAAATATGAAGAAAAACTTTCGTTGTTTTAAGTCAACGCATTATTTTATTAGTGAATATAAAACATTGTGTTATGATTATTTAAAGCTTAAAGTAATTCAAGTAAAGTATCTATCCAAAAGTTTTTAAAAATATGATCTAAACCATTTAAAATCTAAATTCTCTATATTATGAATAAATATAATATTCAGTTAAATTATTTTCAAAATAGAAGATATTTACACTATTAAAAATGTTTTCATTTAGATTGTAGGTAGTGAAATTAATTGAAAATTTTTTATACAATTAACAAATAACTATGACACTCGATAATATATAAGTAAAATTATAAGAAAGTAGATCTATAAAATAATATATAAGAAATAATTAAATATTTCTAATAATATTATTTGAATTAAAATTTAAAACAATAAAATGTAAGTAAAAATAAAATTTGAAATTCCCTGGAATAATTAAAATGGCAAACTAATTAAATCTGTTTAGTTTTATGATTTTTAAAAGGGTGGTAAACATATTTTAACCGTATTACTTGTTATGTAATCGCAGGTTTCTTCACATTTTTTGGTAGCATCGTCAAATATGTAAAACAGTCCATCGGGATTGTTCATTAGTGCGTCTATGATCGGTTTATTGTTCCGATATTGCATGCAGTGGTGATTTATACCTTCTTCTTCCAAGTCTTGCTAAATAGATAGATAAATCAATTTAAATATCATCTTAACGTTCTCGTCTCATAAACTTGGTCAACTTTTATGCTATGAATATTTATTTTGAATTTGATAAGTATAATATTATTAAGAAGGAATCACATTTTTTATCTCATAGATTTAAAAAATTATATAAATCTTTGAATAAATGTATCGAATATCATACCTAGGTAAAGGTTACATAGTTTAGCACTAAATACAACCACTTATTTTATAATTCTATAAATACTCACCATTTCCCAAACAAACATCCGTTGGTTGTAGTGGTACTGGAGCTGTTCGTTCAAGCAATTTACGTACAGTTGATCCAAATTGTTCTGATGGAAACATTCGAAACCAAACATGTCCAATAGATAAATTACATGTGGATCTCCGCTGTGAACAGATAAATTTTCATCTTTTAATATATAGATTACTAATATTTTTTTGGAATACAGATAGGCTCAATCCCTGTGGAGGGGGCTAAGAATATCTCCACGGTTACCTCATGCCTGTCGTAGAAGTCGACTAATTGAGGTTGGGTCAGGTCGACAGCCGGCATAAAACTTGTCAAAAAGTATGAGAAGTATTAAAAAGAATATAGGCGAGTTTTCCCATCTC